>OY740772.1:109241175-109318323 GCA_963513935.1 Aphrophora alni | reverse complement strand
ATTAAAAACTGATATTTTTGAGGCTGAATAGTTTCGGTTGGTTTTTATTTAAATTTAGTGATGGGTGAGTAAGAAAGTTTGTGCAATGTTTTTGACTATTTAGATCAGCTAACATTATATTAAGGTCAGTAGGTAAAACTAAGGACCCTAATAATTTCGCGTACGTGTCTGTCTCGTCTTTATGTAAGTCACAACCAGTCAAGAATATAAATCCTATATTTTACAAACTTTGCATTTATGTTCTTTGTAGGCCTACATGTAGGGAAAATATAGCGGTAACAAAAAATACATTAGGGTAGTTACGGAGAAAAAACTATCGCGATGAAAATATTATGTGTGGGGTGTGAAATAAAAAACTAGAATTTATTCTGACTATGAATATGTATGTTTATTTGACGGGGGAGGGGAATCTTGGTAGTGCAAATTTAAAATATCAGATATCATACCCCTTATTACAATACAAAATCATATAGTATAGTTTTTTTTTTGTTTTTTTGTGTGACGAATACAACTTAATTTAACGACACAATGATAAGTTTATAAGCGTATAAGTATTAAAGCAGTTGTGAGATGTGAGACAAACAATTCAATAACCATTAGATGATGATGATTTGCATTTTAATTTATTTCCTTTATTAGGATCCGTATGTAAAACCAAGTAACTTTATAATTTCAAACACGTTTAACCCTTTTAAAATACTCGTTACTTGTCTATTGTGAGTAACTAAGTTGGTTTAATAATATTAACCCACATAACCTATTAAACAGATATCCGGGAAACCCTTTATATGTTAATTAACTTGATACATAACACTAACAAAGTTTAAACCCATTCATAGTTACTGTATCTGTGTAATAAAGGGACAAACTTTCTGAAACACCCTTCAAGGTTATAATTTAGAGAAGTTAACGTATAACAAAAAATCTCAAATTGGCTCTAAACTATGTGGACTATAGACACTAGAGGTCCAAATAAAACTTATTGATTGCCTTCTTTCCAAAAAATATCCAGAGATTTATAGTGCGTATGGAGGAGGGGGTGGCAATCCCGAGAGAACCTACCTGGATGTACAATCTTTTTATGAACCCTTGGGTTAGATCCATGTCTGTTATCTTACCTCTCTTGACCAACTCTTGTTCTTTTCCGACCCTGATTTTATTAGAGTATTCTAAAGCTAGGGATATTCATTTTATGTTATTTTTTCTACTTTTTTTATAAGGGGTTGACAGAGAAGTTTTTCGCCTTTAAACAACAAAAAAATATATTTCCTTAAAATGAATTTCAGAGTTATTGATTAAAAAAGTAAAATGATCCATCTTCGTAAATTTTTGATATGGTACAAATTTGTCAACACTCCATATTAGTTCGTAATGTTATCTACAGGGTTAGGTTAGGGTGTAGAACACTAGACAAACGACAGACAGACAGACAAGCTTCGTTATAAAATACACTTTTTGACTCAGGGTATTTATTCGAATATTTTCACAAAAAACGAACTCGATCATTGGTCGGTCAGAAATTCATTTTACTTTTATTTTTGAATCCGAGATAAAAGCGAATAGAGCAAAATACAGGGTTTTGGATAAACAATCATTTTAATATTTTTTTAAAATACTTTAAAATATGAGATTTTTATTATTATTTTTTAATGTATGTAAATAGTTTTATATAGAGAACTAGAAGTTTTTGGTTTTAAACTTCAAGAAAAAGATTTTGTACAGTCTAATAGTACCAATATAAAAACATCTGACTGAATTGTAACAAAGTTAAAGTAGAGTGGTTTAAATATAATAAATGTCGTTGAATCTATGTATTCGATTCGTTTGGCTTACTTACGTAGGCCAAAACTTAAGTTGCATATTTCATTGTTAAATATTATATGACCTTATAATTAGCAAAAGCTTTGTGAAATAGGTTTAATCAAACTACTAAAATGTATGTCAGGATGGCCGAGCGGTCTAAGGCGCCAGACTCAAGGTATACCTTACTGAGCTATGCTCGGGACGAGTGTTCTGGTCCACATCTGTGGGCGTGGGTTCAAATCCCACTTCTGACAAACTTTTTTTTTCGTTTTTTAATACATATCTATGAAACTGATAAAATGTAAGCAAATATTTAGTCTACCAAAACAATAATATGAATTTAAAAACTGTCTAGTTAAAGTAATTACAAAATTCAGAATAAAATAAAAATATTTTAATTTAATAATCAAACTCCACCAACTAAAGATTCTTTGCTATTATCACTTTCTTATCTCGCCTATTTAAATTGATAAACTCAAGTGTTACAATTCTTTTAGAATACTTAAAAAACCACATCGTTCAGGCTTACAAAAAGTTTCACATTAAATTGTTTAAATTATAGTTCACTTCCATCTCTTAACTGTACTGAGCTGACATTCAATGAGATATAACGAATACCCCCCCCCTCCGTTACTTGACATACCCAATAAGTCAAACAATAAATATCATTAAACAAGCAAGGTGAAAACTGCTATTTTGTTTTTACTTACCCAGTATACGATTTATAGGGCAAGTTTGTAAACTTAACCTTCCGATTTTTTAACTGATCTTCGCGTTTTATGGCCTCAGAAAACTAAAAAAGTTATTTTCAACTTCTTGTCAGTCCGCCGTCGTTGTCGTCTCTACGTAAGCACGATAGCGGAATGTAGGGGACTTATAGAATACTCAACTATAATAACAAAACTCAGTTGCCGACCATTTTGATTTTTTTTCCTTCACACACTAAATTTGCATGTAATAGTTCAAACCTGATGACAAGTAGCGAAGTTATTGTCCAAAAATGTAATTTCGAACCATGAGAATGTGATATTCGTATGCTACGAGATCCGACTAACCGAGATACCGAGAAACGAGCGTAGCATGGAGGCTCCTTTAGATAAGTAAAGGTCCGTTACGGCTCACGAGCGAAGTGACAACGTGAAACACCAACATGGGCAGAAACCTCCTAAAATTAATCTTGATAATTCATAAATATTACTAAATACAAATGTGATCACAAAAAACCCACAAGACAGGACTGTACAATGTAAAGAACGGCAAATAACTACTGCTCAGGCCTTAGATTAGGGTTGGGTTTTCTTAGGTTATAGTTTTCCAACATGACCCCATGTTTATGTTATTTTCATTTTTTCCCATGTTCGATGATTATCACTTGATAACGCGAGTTGATTTTATACTCTCGAAACGTCGTGTATTAGTTTTTATATACACAATTATGGTAAATGTTGGGTTGAACCATATTAATAATTTTTTAACCTCATTTGTAATCTTTAGTTGACGAGATCAGTCTAAAATCAAAATTGAAGTTAACAATTTTTCTTATGTTTTTTTGTTAACAATAAAGTCAAACTAAAATCTTACATGATTATCTGTTGCACCGTAGCGTTTCGGCGAACCGTGTATCAATTAAACACCTCTGCAATAAAGCTCATTAATAAACAGCTGATGTTTAACGACATAACAGCTGTTGCTAAGACAGAATCAACTTCTATCTTAATTAACTTTAAATAATCACCGTGTACCAGACTAATAAAGACTTAATAATGATGTACAGTTAATTGAATGATTGATTAAAATAACAGTTTAGATTAAGGAACGAAATGTATTGCATTGTTTCTTCGTCACTGGATATATTTATCTAGTTAAAATATATTCCAAAAGTAATTAAAACGGTTTGATAACGTATTCAGTATAAAATATAAATGTGTTTAAACCTAATGGTTCTTATAACATAGACCCAAGATGCGAGAGGAAAGGATATCAAAGAATGTAATGGTCTGGGATCTGGAGGTGAGGAGAGATAAGGGAAGACCTGCAGCACGATGGTGACGAGATGTTGAAGATCATCTGAGGATATTCAATTGGAACCAAAGGATTCAATTAACAGAGACAATCAGTTATCCGACTATAACTGCTTGCGTTTTATTTATACATCGGACAAAGTGTCCCAGTACGATATTCTAATAAAAGAACGATTGGTTAGACTATTGAACGTATGCTTAAGTGTCTATGCTACCTTCAGGATGACAATTCACTCAGACGTACAGGCTTCTAGCGAGTAGAGGCTTGGTATTCCCGAAGGTGCTAATTTTATCTGCACTTTTTTTCATGTAGCTCTCTCTCTCTCTCTCTCTCTCTCTCTCTCTCTCTCTCAATCTCCTCTCTCTCTCTCTCTCTCTCTCTCTCTCTCTCTCTCTCTCTCTCTCTCTCTCTCTCTCTCTCTCTCTCTCTCTCTCTCTCTCTCTCTCTCTCTCTCTCTCTCCTCTCTCTCTCTCTCTCTCTCTCTCTCTCCTCTCTCTCTCTCTCTCTCTCTCTCTCTCTCTCTCTCTCTCTCTCTCTCTCTCTCATCTTTCCTACAAATCTTTCTAATCTTGTTCCCCTTCCGACCCACACCGCTATCAGAGTATTCGAAGACTAGGGGTTCATGTTTCTTTTTTTACAAGGCGATGATGACCGACTGGTTTTCGCCTCTAATCAACAAGGGGAGAACAAATTTAAAGAACTTATAATAGGTTTTAGTATACACTCTACCTCTTAAAGAATCTATTGAGAACTGATGGAAAGTTCTGCCAGATACCTTGGACGTGTCTGAACCTGTAAAACAAACGTCATCACCCGGTCATTCCCTGATTGTGAGTCATCGTTTAGGTGTATTTAGGTGTAATAGAGTTTAAAATATAAGCAACGTGTCAATTCGAAGTCAAATGGAACAAAACAGCAACGGAATGTTTATAAACCTTGCTGAGGCTTACGGGGGGGGGGGGGGGGTTGAAAACGTGTGTTTAAGTGACACAAAGATTCAGTGAGGGTTGTCAGAACGTAGAAGACAACGAACGTTTATAATCCAAGAAAACGAAGAATTTTTTGATGTTTAATGGCGAAAAATTTCAGTTTTATAAATGTCTTAAAAAAAAAGGAAGAAAATAACATAAATAATAACCTCTAGCACTCGGATACTCTAATAGTGTCACGGTCGATAGACTTAGGCAAAATAGTCCTGATAGAATTGGTAAAAGAGAGAAATTTATTTCATAACTAGATGTAGATCCAGCTAAAATTGAACAGATTGTTCGAGAAAACCGCAGACTCGGAGGATAGCTGAAACCCCGAACGCTGCTTGGAAAATTTTACGTGAGGTTTAACACGAAAAAAGTTCACGCCAAGATGGTCTCTAAGGTTAAACTTAGCGAAATGGATGCTGAAAGAAAATTTGAGCTGAAATCATGGAGGAACTTGACGCCGAGACCAACCTTCCTTAAATAATCATGTAACCTGGAGTTTCCAGTATGATGCCGCCAGCTAAAATTCAAAGCCGTAATGAGTTTTTTTTTATATCGAGGGTGTAATTTTAGAAAAATGGGTTCCAGAAGACACAGTATAAACCAATGCAAGTTTTTTAAACAAACGTACTGTGGACTTCATCTGCACATTCCGTGAAACAGTTTTTATTCAACAAAACTATTTCTACATTGGAACATCTTCCATATTCGTCAGATGCAACTTAATCCTTTTCCTTAAAGTGAAATGTGTTTAAATGGAAATGTTTCGAGTCAGTTAATGCAAAAGGATAGATATGTTAAAACAGCTGATATAAACTGATCTGCTCTACGCCTTCCACCAGTGGCAAACAAAACTACAACGTTGTAAAGTGTGAATGGGAACTACATGGAAAGGGACACGAATTAGAATTGCGAACATATAAATAAATATACGCTATTTTATCAGTCTCACTATTTAATTAAATACACATCGTATATAATGGATTTTCATTTAATTACTTTCTTAAACTTAGAAAAAAAGCTTTTTTTCAGTCGAACTAAAGTTTATTAATTATATTTATGTTACCAGCTTCACTATTATACCCAGCCTTTGATGTTGTCATCTGGTATTATTGTGGCTTGTGGTTCAGCCGTGATGATTACATTAAACATTGTTGAAATGGAAAATATTGTATCACAATACATCCCAATCAGTTTTGAATTGAAATAAATCAATTCTGAAAGTCCAAAACTAATCAAAACGAAATCAGATTTGCCTTTAGTTTCATTGTTGTTAAGTTTAATTCTCAATAATTTATTTTTATATTTTATAGATTTCTGTTCTATTTTTAATAACATTCATTTTTGAAATTTCTTTATTGGAAATATTGATTAAAGAGGAATTAATATTTTACAGGAAAGATTTGCGAGATATTCTTATTAGACTTAAATATATATGACTAGTTTCATTTCAGATATATTTTATAGATTTTTACTATAAATTGTTTAAAACATATCACAGTTTAAACTGTGTTTACAGTCTATAATCACTAAGAAACAGAATAGTTTCAAGGACGTATGTTCTACTGATAAAACTAAAGTAAAACGTTCTTATAAACCGTTTTCGGACCTATATTTAAACGAACTTTTTTCCTTATTTTTACCCTTAGAAAATTTCTTTATGAGTCACTCTGTATAAATGACACGTGAAGAGATAAATGAAGTGAAAGTAATTCATTAATAATCACCAACGATTTAATCTACGCTCAACATAAAATCTAAGATAGAGGGTAATGAAATTCTCGAAGAAACAAATATAAAACTAGTTACTTGGAAAGAAGTTTTCAACGAGATTAAGACTAACCTAAATCCTAAAAAAGCACCAGGTTTTGATCTCATTACAGGAGAGATCTTGAAGCAGCTGCCCAGGAAAGGTGTGGTGTTATTGACCTATTTAATAAACGCAGCATTCAGATTAAAACATGTTCCTGGTATTTGGAAGGTAGCCGAAGTCATCATGATTCAAAAACCAGGTAAACCACCAAATGATACCAAATCCTATAGGCCTATTTCATTGCTACCAATAATTTCAAAGGTTTTCGAGAAATTACTGCTAAAAAGACTAAAACCTATCATAGAATGTAAACATTTAATTCCAAACCATCAATTTGGTTTTAGACAGAGCCACTCAACAATAGACCAAGTCCATCGGATAACAGATATAATTGAAAAAGCATTAGAAGAAAAATTAATTTGTTCTGCCATCTTCTTAGACGTGGCACAAGCCTTCGATAAAGTTTGGCATGAGGGCCTTATCCATAAATTAAACAAAGTACTACCAAAACAATATGTGGATCTGTTAACGTCATACATATCTGGCAGACTATTTAGAGTTAAACAGGAAGATGAATATTCGGAACTAAGAGAGATGAATGCTGGTGTACCTCAGGGTAGCGTATTGGGCCCTATATTGTACTTGCTCTATACAAGTGATCTACCACAAATAGAAAATGTAACTGTAGCTACATTTGCAGATGATACTGCCTTATTGGCAGTTGGCAAAAGCTTAGGAGAAGCTACCAACTGAATTCAAAAAGCAAGCGATAGCATCTATCAATGGACTAAGAAATGGAAAATTAAGATAAATGAGAGGAAATCTGCCCACATCAATTTCACAAATAGAAATATAAAGAATCATTGTATAGTAAAACTGAATGGAGTTGAAATTCCATGTGAAAATACAGCAAGGTACCTGGGTATGACATTGGATACCAAGTTAAATTGGAATGAACACGTAAAAAAGAAAATAACTGAACTAAAAATCAAATACAGTCAGCTGTATTGGCTTTTGGGACGTAAGTCTAAATTGTCAATACAAAATAAAATATTAATTTATAATCAGATTTTGAAACCTGTCTGGGTATACGGTATACAACTCTGGGGTTGTGCCAAAAAATGCCACATTGAAAAGATCCAAACTTTTCAAAATAGAGTATTACGGAACATGGTCAACGCTCCATGGTACATTCGAAATATTGATTTACATAGGGATCTTGGAATTCCAGATGTTTTTACTGAAATAAAAAGATTTGCTGTGAAGCACGAATCTCGTTTGAAACATCATGTAAATGAGGAGGCAGTACAACTTCTTGACAACCGCGATTTAATCAGAAGACTGAAGAGAACAAAACCTTTTGAGTTAGTCTAAGTGTTTGGTTGTTGGTAAACATTGGGTGATATAATAACTTTGGGTCACTGGTGGGTGACTTATTGGATATAAGATACAATTTAGAGACTTATTGGATATAAGATACAATTTAGAAGCAAATTGATGGTTAGTCTGTAAGACTAGTTTTAATGTATAATTTGAAATGAAATAAATAAATATTAAAAAAAAAAAAAAAAAAAAAACATAAAATCTACAGTTACCAGTACAACTCACTTGAAAAATAATTAAGACAAAGAAACATACAGAATGAAAAGCGAGTTTTGTATCTGATCGAGTTTGTCTTCAACTTTGATAATTTTATATATATACAGACCACTAAGCTCCACAAAACAAACCATAATCGATTCATATAGGTCGTAAATAAGAAGGAACTGCCAAACTACCACCATTTTGAAACTGTTTAACCATTTGCTTTGAGTAACACTCGTATTCACCTAATAATAAAACGTAGCTTACTTGTAAAAACGAGTAAATACCATTTTCATTGTCGTTAAAAAGGTAACTATTTTGTCTCTTGTAAATATTTTTTAAAGTTAACGGTTTTCAAGATATTCAACTAATATTTGAAATGGTCGCTATAGAATTTGTTTTTGTTTTATAGTACACTTGTAAAACGTAAAAGAAAACATGCGTGTACCCAAATCTGAACTCAATTTCTTATTTATTTTTTGAAGTTACAGGTATAATGATTTTTGTAAACAAACAAAATGGCGGATATACGGGAAACTAAACGTTTTTGCATTTATGTTTATATGAACTTTTATATTTATTTATACTAGAACAAGTCCTGAAAGTTTGTGTTTTTTTTTTGTTTTTTTTTTTTTTAATTTTTTTTTTTTTTTTTTTTTATTTTAAATACCCTGAAAGCATATCTGGATATTCAAATTACTGCGTAAATGGTGGAAACAAGTGACTTGAAATCTGTATTTAGCAATAGACCTGATGAATTTTTTTAAAATTTTTCTGATTGAATCGAAAGTTTATAGCATAGTATGTTCCCACAATATTAAATCTAGTATTCTAGCCTAAAGTGAACTACGCCAAAAAATAAAACAAAACAAAAAAACACTTTTCACACAATTTGTTTTGTACAGCGGTCAATTTTTAAAGAATGAAATATTATAAGTGTCTCTTTAAAACATAACAATTTAACATTTCCTTTTCTTTTCAATACACTGTAATATAACTATTTGATAAAAACAAATGATATAGAAGACATAAAAACGTTTTAGAGGGAAACACGGAATGTTGGCAACAGTGGCAGCTGAAATGTAACCATACAATTTGATAATTTATTCGAAAGGTTAGCCGGGAACAATAGGCTGAGGAATGTGATGCAGATACCTAGGCAATCGTTCAAACAATCAGACCAGCAATGGTGATCACGACTCTTACTATTGTATCCAAAACGTTTCACATCTTGGTAAAGTGTTATCTTCCACTGAATCGAAATTAAGAAGGATGGAAATAGTTTTCTTGGATTTTAAAACTCTCTTACTTTTTGTATAATATGTCTCTCTGATTGTGAGATCTGTGTAAATGAAGCAATCCCTCCATCCCAAAAATTAAAGCCAAAAACCTCTTAGTCATAACTGCCTTATAAAATAAAAAACATAAAATAAACAACCCCTGTAAATATGTAGGAGAGTTGGATCGATTTAAGTCCGAAATCTCTGCATTTCATCTTCAAAATAATTTCGATCATTCCTAACAAAGCTAGTCAGTCACTTATTATGTTTCCCAATACATTATTTCTGTCCGAAAACAGCAATTTAAAATGACTGTTTTATGGAATTTTGAGATTATTTACACATATTTCATCAATTTTAAGTAAAATCTATCCATGATTTTTTTTATTCTCTTCCAGCCTATTCGCCGGCTAAGAGTTTCTATTCCATTTTTGTTCTTTTATCGACTGTTCCTTTCTTCCATTTGTTTATAAGACCGAGATGGTTTTTGCCTATAAGCAACAAGAAAATAGCAAGATTTAAAGAATGAATCAAAACATCCAAGGCAGTAGTTTACTATTCACTACTAGAAACTAAATATGTAAACATTTTATACAAAAAATCTAGAGACTTGAAAAAGTATATACCTTTAAGATAGCGATTGAACTATCACCACTTAATCAATATTTCTAAACATGTAGCCTATACGAGAAAAACATATATCTTTTCGAATATTTGAGGGAGGAAAAAATTATTAAAGATAATATCTGATTTTAGTTTTAAAATATGTTTTAAATGTTTAGAGTCTATTTAAATTTAAACAAAATTCTGATTATATTCTTACATAATAAATTAAAAATCGAAAACAGAATCATGTAAACGCTCATTCCATACTCACAAGAGAGATGTGAAGCAAAAAATAGTTGCCTTGAAACAATGGGACCAGACTTGCCTCAGTCAATGTGGCGCCCGCGCCCGTTCACAAGGGTTTTAGCGATGCAATCGTTTAATTAAAACAGCCAAAAGCCAGATATATAGCGATGTAAACGTTTGTGAATTAATTGTTTCCATCGAAAACATTTTCAACTATTTAACAACGCAAACATTTCATGTAATTAATCATACGTAATTTTTTTTTCCGTGCATTGAATTAATTTGACTGAACTACACCGGCTAACAAAATACTAATCTAGGAATAACTAGAACTAGTAGAAATACCTACAACTAAGAATAAACTTATTCTTAATATTGTCAATTTTTCTCAAATTCATTTTCACTGAATGAATCTCCTTATGGCTCAGTCAATTTAAAACAGTTTTTGTAACACCTGCATAACCTAATATTTCCTCTTACGAAGTTTCTGCGCTACATTTTTGTTCTCCAGCATCTTCTATAAAGTAAAGTTGACATAGTTTTAAAGTCTTTTCTTCACTGCTGCAGTTCTTTTCTTCGCTGCTGCAGTTTCTTTCATTATTGTTGCAATTCTTTTCTTCACTGCTGCAGTTTCTTTTCTTCGCTACTGCAGTTTCTTTTATTATTGTTGCAATTCTTTTCTTCACTGCTGCAGTTCTTTTCTTCGCTGCTGCAGTTTCTTTCATTATTGTTGCAATTCTTTTCTTCACTGCTGTAGTTCTTTTCTTCGCTGCTGCAGTTTTTTCATTATTGTTGCAATTCTTTTCTTCACTGCTGCAGTTCTTTTCTTCGCTGCTGAAGTTTCATTCATTATTGTTGCAATTCTTTTCTTCACTGCTGCAGTTCTTTTCTTCGCTGCTGCAGTTTCTTTTCTTCGCTGCTGCAGTTTCTTTCATTATTGTTGCAATTCTTTTCTTCACTGCTGCAGTTCTTTTCTTCGCTGCTGCAGTTTCTTTCATTATTGTTGCAATTCTTTTCTTCACTGCTGCAGTTCTTTTCTTCGCTACTGCAGTTTCTTTCATTATTGTTGCAATTCTTTTCTTCACTGCTGCAGTTCTTTTCTTCGCTGCTGCAGTTTCTTTTCTTCGCTGCTGCAGTTTCTTTCATTATTATTGCAATTCTTTTCTTCACTGCTGCAGTTCTTTTCTTCGCTACTGCAGTTTCTTTCATTATTGTTGCAATTCTTTTCTTCACTGCTGCAGTTCTTTTCTTCGCTGCTGCAGTTTCTTTCATTATTGTTGCAATTCTTTTCTTCACTGCTGCAGTTTCTTTTATTATTGCTGCAATATTTTTCTTCACTGCTACACTTCTTTTCTTCACTGCTGTTATATAGGATGAGCTATGAGCGACGAGCTATGAACGATGAGCGATGAGAGAAAAGTGATGAGTGAAAAGGGATGGATGAAACTTGATGAGTGTTAAGTGCTGAGTGAAAAACGATAGTGATAAGCGCTAAGTGATAAGTGATAAAGTGAAAAATGAGAAAGTGAGTGTAAAAAAAACACATGATGTTCCAATACAATTTAATATTTCAGAAACTTTTGGTTTTTACATTTAATTGATCTGCTTTTATTACATATAATGGGGGTAGTTAAGTACCATGATGAAGCCAATCAACTTGATTTTACTGTTAAAAGTAAATATCAGAACAAAATATAAAATGTTAATAATCCGCAGAAAAACAGTTTAAAACAAACAAAAAACACTTTACGTACGCTTCCATGAATACTTATTCTAATGCAAGGCACTTTCAGAGTACAACAATTAGACATTTAAAACTATCCATTACTTTACTTGACCTACATGTTCCAACTAAAGTAGTCTATAAATTTGACCTTTATCTTAAAACGCTATTCTAAGTTTACAGTATTATTCAGTTTAAATGAGAAACACGTGTGGAAACTCCAAACGTCAAATGGAAGAATTTCGTCCTTTGTTGTTTAAATGAAGAAACAACATTCAACCATCATCGCTTTAAAAATAAAATTAAGAAAACAACTTAAAATAAAGGCCCATAGCCTTCGTACACCCTAACATCATTAGGGACGGAATAGAAGAAACACAATGAAAGAAAGCGATCTCAACCAGAGATCAGTAAAAGAAAACATCCACAGTTTCTGCAGAAAGACCTTATACTGAAGAAGACGATGCTTCAATTACTACTTCATCATCATCAGTTTTTATATGTTTTCACAAACCTTGTGACAGCTTGCCATCGTCCTTTACATTGGAACTAATTTACCCGACCCACTCAACCCAACACTTCTCAGCGTTTGGTCACACCAAACACTGAGAACACTGCCCCGCACTTCTCCCGGACCTCTGTGCCGGAAACCCTGGGCCAACCAAACATCTTCATCTCCCTTACTGTCGAACAGTAAAGGGCAGCTCGTGATTGGTCCAGACACAATTCGCGAGGGGCCGCGGACGGTCTCTTGCCAAACATAAAAATTCTGTCTGTACGACCCAATCACAGCACGCTACGCCACCCACGCCTCTAGCCGGCCTGTGATTGGATCGCATTACAATGGCTTCTCCATTGTTCGACGCTCCGAAAACGTATAAAACCAGACGTTTTCCTAAACAAAACACACACTCATCGGTCTCTCTCAACAGAGTCACCAGAGTATCTCTCACACATCATCAGTGATCAGTCCAGGCTACTGATGACTCTCATCACTCTGCTCTCACTGGACAGTAGTTGACACTGTCCAGTCACCAGACAACCTGCCACATCTGATCTACTCGACAGTCACACACACTACCAGCAGCAAGGGTGCCTCTAGACGCAAAAGGACTAATAAGCCTAACACCTTGTGTTTGTCATTCAAATCATACCTTGACCAGCAAACTCGCCTCCCGATAGGGAAAAAGCCAAATAGGGGAAACCCGGCGAGCAACCACTTCACCGCCTCCCGATAGGGAAACATAGTAGGGTAGTAGTTACCCGGCGGACCCCTGGCTTAATGTCGGGGAGGCGACAAAATCATCACCGAAGAGCAGTGAGGCGTGTACAACGAAGAATTAGCCGAGAACGACGCCAGAGTCTCCAAAAGGTATCAACACTAGTGAAAGGCCTTTTCAGGGCCAAGAAAACCAGACTCCGGAGCACCAAGGTTACGGCCCTTCTAAGTGCCAAACTACCTCACCCCGCCCAGTGTGGCGACAGCCTACTCCCCTTTCTCTATCACCTCGCCCTTACACCTACTCTGTCCCCAATCTCCCCTACTACGATTCCCGGGCAGCGTATTACTTCTCTTTTTAATACCCCTTCACCATTCCCCGCACCAAGCAACCGTCCCCGGCTAGACAGCCGACATCTCCCACGACCTTCATTTTCTCGAGCTCTCACCGCACCCTACGGCAACCTGATGATAACTTTGTTTTTGAAACGTCAAAATAAAATGTTTGTTGTGGAAATGTATGTGTATTCATTCATTGATGATGACAGTATTGGTTTGTAGGTCATCTAAATTTGTGTAGAATATCTGTGCTGGGGAGGAGGGAGTAAAAAAAATATATGTATAGTTGAAAACCCAAGTTTTAGATGAAATCTATGTAAAGTTGCTGAAATTGATGAAAGTAAAGGACTTATTGAGTAAAATTCCGAAGAGATTGCAACAAATGAAGAAAGCAAATTAGAACAACTTGATGAGCGTCATCTTGCTACTTCACCCAGCCCCATACGAGCATATCCTCTAAATGTAATGCCTAAAAGTTGGTTTCGTGGAACTTTTAGAAGATTTGAAATTGTATTGGTTGATCAGGGTGTCATATCCAAGTAATGTAAGTTGTTAAAACAGTGGTTACACAGGTTATATATTGGTTAGGAAGTGCTTATCATTTATACCAATCCAACAATTTATCGTAAGAGTTTAATTATAAGATAATTAATAGTTCGGTAGATTGTAAAGGACCTTGACCTCGAGCTGTATCGTACAGATGAGGATTATAAGCGTTTATCAGCGGCGGATTACACAATTAACACTAAGATAACCTGGAACTCTGCTGATAGTGTTGTGTTCCCCAAGTCTGTAATATCACTGTTACGATATAAGTGATAAGAAGACGGTGCAACTGATCTCCAGTCAACTGTTAGTGACGGAAGATACTAACACGTGTGTAACAGTGATTATGCTATTAGATACAAAATAACACATTATTTTCCCTCCTTCACAACATAGAGACGTATTATGTTCCGTGTACTGGTGTAATCTAGATTCTAAAGAAAAGAAACAATCTAAAAGCTTCTTCCGGAGGTGATCGAAAGCAATATAGGATTTTCACAAACTTCCGGGAGGCGAGATTACTTGGCGTGTTTTATTACCCGTTCCCATGGAAACGAAATACGTAATAATTTGAAAATATGAGGAAATATCTAAAGGCGTTTACTATTGTCCTATTAAACAAAGTTTTGAATTAAATAAAAACAATTTGATCATGATATTTACCCAGCTCCATCATATAATGTAATACAAGTAGATGTAATTCCCAAAACTTGGAGTCTTGGACCGTGTAAATAATTTGAAAAATGTGAGTAAAATTACTAAATACGATTATCCTATTAAACAAAGTTTTGAATTAAATAAAAACAACTTGATCGGCGAACGCTATGTTTAATATTTCACTGCGTCTCTGTACATTTTAATTACGAACTCACAATCACTAGTTGACAATAACAGTCGGTAATCACTGTTATTCATTATAAAACTCAGTTACAATCATCATTTTCACTCATAACTACTTCCACTCACTGATTTTTCCAATAAGAACTGCTCGTAACTTTGAAACATGGACTCTTCCCCCCCCCCTTATTATGTAAACTAGTGTAAACATGTTTTTCAGCGCATGACAAAGAAAATATGTGAATCAATATAAAATAAAGCTATGACCTAAAAGTAGGTAAGTAGTCTTATTGTAATTTTTGTAAATATTACTAAAGAACACAATTCTTCTGGACGCTATATACATTGATTAGGTATTTACTAACTCTTTTAAACAGAAAGTTTTTAAAATAATATCTGCTACACAATAACTGTAATTCCGAGTACAATAATTATTAAATTTGTTCACACGAGATTTGCTACATTTACATTCATTATAGACAAGGATTTTATGCATCTTGAAAAATATTTATCGGAAAACGTATACACGTATGTTGCGATATCAAATTGTTTATTCCCATAAAATAAGAAATACATTTATAATTATATTCTAATGATTTGTATACGAAAGTTTGTTGTTCCTCACTCCTTGCACACCCTATAACGTATATAACGTAGAATTGTTATCAGACAAAAGGAAGAATACTTGAGATTTAATAGTATGCAAGAAACATTATTCAGTGCTACTAGACTCGGCTCTTTACAATAGGCAACTCCTGCATCGTTCAATTCTTCTGCTCCATTTCCAGTTTAATCAACTTCTTAGGCTTAACTTTTAGAGACCAAAACGTTAAGGACTTTCATTTAATTATATTATTTCCTTTAGAAACAGAATGTAATAAATGGTAACTACTAACGTTAAAAAAAAAGTTTTATTTTGTCTCATCCCCCTAATCTTTTAAAGTCTTAATTTGAATTTCATGTTTTGGTGTCTGATTTAGAATGTATTAATTCTACATTTTTTCCGTATTTCTTGTGGAGGTAAATTTGATTTCAGATTCAACAGATTTTTATTATAGTTAAAATTCAAGTTTGATTATTTTAAAAAGGTTTTATTTACATATTGGATTAACATTCTTGATAATGATAAACAAATATTATTGTAAAATTTAACAAAAATTGGCAGAATATCCTCGTGACTTTAAAATAAATGAGGGTGGTGTGAGAAATATTTAAAATATGAGTTGCGACAATCATATATATATTATAATTATAACATGTCAATTATATATCATCTGATGTGACAAAATGCCGTATTCTGCTCCTTTTGTTAGGTCTGTATATTTTCTCTCATACGATTTATTAAAAAATACAATCACAAATACAGGTAATTTTGGCGTAACCAAAAGTAATAACATTGTGACAATTAACAAAAGAAGTCATTAAAAACTCAGTATTCAAATCACAACAATGTACCAATCATTAACTAAATCATCGAACTGGTTGTTATAGTTTTGGAATAAAAGCGGAAAAAGTAGTGAAAAAGGCAACACTCCTCAAGTACAGTGACGAAACCCTCAGGGGCTCACTATAGTAAGTACTACCCTGACAATCCTGAAAGAACCTAAAAGAATCTACATTGTGTGACATATCTCTGTTTCATCTTACCTATCAGATAAATAAATCACTAGAGCACTGTGGTGATTGTATATGAACAAGAAAACCCCCAAACCACAAAATAAAACAACTACACAAAACTGTATAATGCGTTTATATTACCTTATGCACATTTCGATAGCTCTCCTATCGTATTCAGAAGATGATAGCAGAGCTATTAAAATGTACATAAGGTCATATAATATAAACGCATTATATAATTTTGTGTAGTTGTGGTTTGGGGTTTTCCTTACCTATCAGGTCTTTCTTGACCAACTCTTGATCTATTCCGACCCTGGCGCTATTAAAGTATTCGAAAACTCTAAATTATTGTTCTACTTATTTTAGTTTTTGCTTATCCAATATATGCAATAAGTTATAGGGTAAGTTTTTGTAATCGAAACAAAATGAGGACGCATCAATGGAGATTTAACAATCTCTGAGAAAGTATTACGTACTACCAAAAGTAACTTCTTATGACTTCCAGTGAAGATTGTTTGCATGCTTATCACGACTATCAACTGAAGTTATTAGAATTTAAACTATTTCATAATTAGTCTAAATTATGAGGTAGAAAATTACTTTCCAACGCACAGAGAATCGAGCGCTCAACAAATGAGGCATGATTCTGCAGTGCAAATTCTAATTAGTAACCTGATGTAATATTAGCGTACAGAGAAAACATCTGCAAGATAACGTACCGTTTCTGAAAGCATTACCATGTTGAGGAATTAGACTAATGGACATAAATGATACAGAGACAGCAGCTGTAACGTGTGATCTTGTAAACTGTGGATGAAATGGAAACAGATCTCATACTTGTACCTTGAAAATGTCAATCTGTTAAAAACCCTGTTATGTTATAATAATTAGAGTATAACGTATAAATTAAGTTTGACCCAATTAATAAATTAAAAGTATAAAATGAATTATAAATATTTACTTTGTGATCTATCTATCACGCATTATAAACGTGTGTGTTTAGTCTATGAACGATTTATAGCAAATGCAATACGCGAATCTGGGGCAGACAGATTATATGAGGCACATATGTTTGGAGCTTAGTTAGTTCCCATGAACGTAACTATCAGTTATTCACAGTTCAAACACATTCTAACCAGAAACATAAAACAACAAGTCGATATGTGCCAGAATAGTACTTTCCCAACCCCATCATACAATATGATACAAACAGACAATCTAAATGTAATGTCCAAAAATTGGTTTCTTGGAGTTTGGAGGAAATGTTAAATTGTATTGGTAGATCAAAGGAAGTAGGGTAAGTTTGTTTAAAACAGTTTTTTCTCGTGTTTTCTGAACCTGGTTGAATGTATCAATCACAATGTGTACATATGTACGTGTTAGTATCTCAAAATTATAAGGACATCACATTTCTTGAAAAGTCAAAATTCGACGTTTTGAAGAAAAAAAAACTTCGCTATTTCTCATTATAGAGATGTTGGGTTGATACACAACTGAAATATGCAAATATTTTATTAATTTAGTGTGTTATAAAGTTGAATAACAAACGAGATATGAACAAAAAACTGTTTAAAAATTCGATTTTTCTGAATTTCCATAGGGTCCAAAACGAATGTTACTAACTTCTGTCGCCGATATCTTTCTTACGTACAGAAGACAACAACAACGACGGACGGACGACATGACGGAAATAGTTTTTGCTGTTTTTCCCGAGGAAATAAAACGTGAATACGAACCAGAAAACGGAGGTAGAATATTTTTTTTGATTATTAAACAAATTCTAAATGTATATCGAAACAATGATACACATTCAACGAAAGAAACAAACAATTTAAATTTACGGCTTTAAATAAAAATAATAAATAAATTACAACAATTTTACAAAAATTAAAATTACAACCTTACAAAATCATTTAATTTATATAATATATAAAAGGAGTTATCCTGAATAACACATCAACACCCAGCAAAAACTATTAAAGCTAAAAGATGAAATTTTAAGAATAAATTCATACCATAAAGAAGAGACATGTACTTTAAGAGTTTCAAAAGAGTTGTTACTAGAACTATGAGTGTCGATGTATGTGGAGCCTTTCGGCACAACACCGACACCCGCCCAAAGAAAGAAGGAGGAAGGAGAATATCCACTATCAGCAGCACCACTACCCCCACGAGTCCAATCTCAACTGCATGGGTGACGGAGTGAAGCTCCGTCAGGGCTCCCAAGCCCCGTGGTACCATTTTAAGCTATAACTGATTTCTCAGCTTCGCCCCGATGTCCAGAAAGGTCGCGGGTCCGTGATCGTAAACAGACCACCATTCACGACCACTACGGTTTCAGTGTCCCTTCATGTTCCGCCTGGGACTTGACGGTACACTCCAGGTTACCTGGTTTTCCGTACCTACATAAAATAGAGACACACTAAGAAATGATGTTTTGAAAATCAGCCTATAGGATTAAAATGGGAACAATTACAATTTTCCTTTTTTTATATTTTCTCATCCGCCAATTCAGATATCGACTTTGTTTCTTTTCTCCAACATATCTCGAAATTAATTTCTGTTTTTTGGCCTGAAGAGGGCTAAAACAATTAAAATGCATAAAAGCGAGCATTCCTCAAATGTATCATTTTTTCCTTTGACACTATTGGACTATCGATTTCTCCAGTGGCGTTCGTATTTATTTTGTTCAAAGAGAAGACGTGGTCTTTCAAATAAAAGCAATAAATAAACCTTATACTATACTACGTACATTATATAAGAAAGTAAACAAAGGACAGCTTGTGAGGTAATGTAAACACACTCGAAACTAACAACAAATAAACGTATGTTTTATTTTAGCACATCGTAATTGAATTATGCATGGTTTTATTATTTGTTAATAACACACTGTTGTCTCTAGAGACTTGGTGGTTTCAGCAGCATATATACAGTTACAGTTAAATAAATATAGCTATTGTATTGCCTTTGCATTTTACAACAGTTGTATCTCTTTTTTCTGCTGCCAAAATACCAACTTTGTTTGAGAATATATGAATCTATTGAGTTCTTTATTCTGTAGTTTGAACTCATCAAATATTTACCTACAGACATGTTTCAAGTTATTTAAATAACGTTTCTCATATATTAAGAAAAGCGAATAGTAAAGGAAATCAGTTTCTACGTCACCTATGATAAAGTGTCTCAGTAGATATTATAAGAGGTAAGTTGAACACCCTCCACCCCAACACTTTATGCGAATTAAAAAAATACATATTTTAAGGATTATTAAATATTTAAATAGAGTTTAAGTTTGATTAGTTTGAGCCTTATAAATTCATCCTAAATCGTATAATGTCGGCTGTGAATGAGTTATCAACCTCCACTTTTTCTAAATTTCGTTACAGCCAATTTTACGGAATTAAATCTTTTACAACAGCTCCGTGGACGGTTTTTGTACTTATAACACCTTGCCGGCATTTTTGAAATGGAAATTTATACATTTCGTTTGGATTCGTACAGGATTTTAACAATACGTGATAAAATTGGAGCCGATTTTCATGAGAATCGGATTTTGTGTTTTGATCTTATGATTAAAGCTGTGACGCGTTTTGACGGACAGTCGTTCGGCCTCGTAATGTGGTAACGATCCGGATTGCGATCTAAATTGTAATTAGGATCAACGGCCGCATTATCTAGGAGGCAAGTATTCTGAGTAGACTGGGGTGTGCGGACAGCTCGATTGGACTCAACGGAGTTCTCTCAATTTATTTAGTTTACAAATTTTAGTTTTCTACATTTATTATGTTGGACTAAGTTTCAGCTAATGGCGTTCTTGAGATTCACGGAAAAGGCTAAATATTGTGTCGTTCCGAGGACAAACACACAATGGGTGACTTAGGGTTGACTCACATTTCAATATTAGTTGTGTGCAGTTACTTTTATAATTAAATGTATGCGCTCCTAATCAGTTTATTATAAATAAAGAACTGGTTACCAAGAGTGGTTATTGGTCTGAAGGGAATGTGAGAACACGTTCTCAGTACTTAACCCTATCTTGTTTTTGCAACGTAACGTGTCGAAACACAAATTTATGATACTTCTAAATTGTGAATTATCGAAAATCGACTCTAGATATGCCCATACACCAAATTTGATTTAAATATACACTCACTTTGGTTATAAAGAAATGCACAGATGACGACAACATTTCAAAAATCACAAAAAATTTGTTTTTTTTTCTTTAAGAAAAAAAAATTACAGGAAAATTCCTAACCAGTTGAGTTTCGATCAAAAAACAAAACATACACGATGTCTAAGTTGAAAGTCTCAAAATCGCTCACGAAATTTTAAGTTTTTTTTTTTTTTTACCTTAAACAAATGTATAAAAAAACCTCTCCGACATCAATTCCTTCTAAAAATAAAATAAATACTCTAGTCCTCGATTAATTTAATAGCATTGAGATAGGAAAATAACAAGAGTTGGGAAAGAGTGACTGGATAGGAAAGATGTAAGAGAGGGGTTGTAAACCAAAACTACATGAAAAAAGGTGTAGATCCAGCTAGGTCTCTTCGGGATTGATAAGGTTGTACTAACTACAGTCAGTCCCAGAGGGTAACGAATGTACGGTATGAATAATTTGTAAAATACTCATGATTTTTTTTTCTGGAAATTGGATCACAACTTACATTCTACATACAAAATTATCGATATCACAAGGACCGTTTCAATATATTCGACCACTAAAGGATGGGGACAAGTTATTTTTCACTTTTTGGCCGATGACACTCACTGACCGAAATTTTTGGGAGATGGAAACGAACAACTGTTTTAGGTCCTTAATAATGAAATATATTTTAGCAAAATTTGAAAACAGAAAAGAATCATAAAAACCGATTTAAAGAAAGAATTATTTGTCTCGGTCTTATTCCATCAAGTACACTCAAAGTTATCCAAACAATAAAAAAAACTAACAAATAATTAACCACAATACGAGCCTTTACCATTTTTGATTATAGAGGTAAATTTTAGGACTCGGTGAACTTCAAAACATATTTATGTGAGTATAGTATTTATGTATTCTATATTAGAGCCTACCATTGCTTTTACATACTACAAAAATTGCCCATCTCCATGGTATACTCTGAAGCTCAGAAATTAGAGGCTCTAGTCCTACCATCAAACGGTGCATCACTATTGAACAGCATGTTGTGTTGGACCCACCAACACTAGCACATTCTGTACCCGAACCTACAAAACTACAACCCACATATTGAGCCTCACTTTATAGTACGTTGTGGGACTTTTTGTACGTCACCAATTTAATAAAAGCAAAATTTGAAGATTAGGACTGCGAACAATATGGCGCCGTTAAATGAACGACAGGATGTTCGGAGCAGGTGGATCAAATCACTACAATAAATTTAAGGGGGAAATGGTAGCAACACATCTCTTTCCCTACATCGCACGTTATCTATTTACTTAATACAAGTAAATTTATGTCTTTAATATACACAGATTTAAAATAGAGAGAGAGTTGATTAATTATACAATTTGACGTCGACAAAAATAATATTAATATTTACGGTTTTTAGCATGCTGAAACTAATTTTACGTGAAGAAGTGGCTTAGTTCCTCTCAATAAATCTTAATAAAACATCTCGTTTAGTATTATATGGCTGTCAGTTATCGCGGGGGTGTAATAGCAGTAGATTTATTAAAATGTCGCATCACTAATGGGCCTGTCATGAAGCGAACGGAAAAGATAAGCAGTAGAAAAACTGTTCTCAATTAAAGAGATTTATTTTTAAATGCTTTCAAAGGTGATGGAGGGGTGAGACTGGCCTCTATTGGACGAAACGTTGTTTTACCGGAGCTTTCGTTTGACGAAACTCATAATTTATAAATAATCAAATAAAACAGACGAATAGCTAGCTGTTAAAATATTAATCTAACGAACTTTAGTTACCTTAAATTTCAAAAAAGGAAGTGTAATACAGTTTCGAAAAACTTTAAAACATTGGTTGTTAGGGATAAATACTGATAACCTGAATAAAATTGTTATACTTTTTGCCTGAATTTTTAAAATTAGATAAATTAGTAAAAATTTATTAACCTAATAATAATATTATTGTAATTTAAAAAAAAAAATTTATTATAATGATTTACAAAAATATGAGATATGATTATGAACTATTTGTTTGTATCTAATTTTAAATTTGTAACTGTGTGTGTTTTTTTTCTTTTTTTTTTTGTTTTTTTTCCCTTTTTTTCATCCAGCCACAGTAATGCCGCAAAATTAAGTAAGTCACTAAAATAGGTGGACCACAGTCTACTTTAAAGGTTATAGAGGTGCACTGGACCCATCATCACTTCCTGAATATATGTCTGATATTGTTAAATTATACAGTATTTTAGCATATATACGTTTTGAAAAATCGGCGCCATTTTCCAAAATTATGACCAACTGTAGTGTTAATTCCAAACAATAATTTTGATTCGGTTTTTTACCAAATGATTCAATAAATCTAATTTTAAATTGCGTGAGGTTAAGCATATTAGTTGCATTACAAAACTTTCATATTTTACCCAAATTGTTATCTAAATTCAGTTAGCAGATTTTGAGGTATTCGAATATTTAAGGTGGGACACACTGTTATTTAGCCCGATAATTCCCAAATATGCATTTTCGTGTAGGTGATATATTTGAGACCTTTTAAAAAGAGAATGCATTTATTTTAAATTATTTAAATTGTTAAAGACTAATTTAAAAAAAAGAAATCATTTATAGAGATTTTGGGACTATAATTTTATAACAGATAAACGTTTATTATTTAGCTTCATCGGTACTTTGTTATGTGTATGGGTTTAATAAGATTTGTATAATGTTAATTCCTGAATGAGCGATTAAAGTCTGTTGTCTAAGAGACATGATCGGACATCAGATTGTGCACTACGATTTACGAAAAAGTTTCAAGTTTTTTTTTGAAAAAAACGTATGCGTAATCCAGAAACAATCTAAGTGTAAAAAATAAGTTGATTGGTGCCATCATGGAACTTACCCAGCCCAATCATACAATGTAATAGCAGCGGATCTTCAAATGTAATGTTCAAAAGTTGGTTTTTGGGCCTTAAACGATATGTTAAATTGTATTTGTAGAACAAGGGGTTTTATCCAGTAGGGTAGGTTTGTTTAAAACAGTTGTTACACAGGTTTTCTGAACCTCATAATTGTGACATCAATATTTTCTTGAGTTCGGTTATTTTCATGATAACTTCATTATTAATAACTTGCATAATTTAAAACAGCAAATTTTAATCTAATGTAGTGTATTATAAGTTAAATAAACATATGATATGTGAACAAAAAACTGTTTAAATTTTGACATTTTCAATTTGACTTTTATAAGGGTTCTATGTGAGGACGTAATAATCCTCTATACCAAATTTCGTCCTATCTTGATTTTTGTTGTCGCTGACGTGCTTATGTACAGAAAACAACGACGGATGGACGGTATGTTGAGTGTAAACGTGATGTCAGACAAAAAACGACAGTCCAAATTTTGTGCGATTTACCCTAAATTATGGTAAATGAAAGGCATACAGTTTTCACTGTTAAAAGATCAATGAATGTATAAATCTATGATCCGTGATTGTATAGTCTATGCATAACTTAAATGTGACACCTAACTGTGTGAATGAGGGTAAACAAACGAATAAATAAGTATATTAAGTGTGACCACAATCGGTTTTTGGTGAAATTCCAGGATAAGGTAAACAAATAATACTCACTAGTAAACTTCACAAAACACAAGTCCTGTCAGTTCCTTGACCTCCTCAGGTACTCAGGTATACCCCTCCCTTTCTCTTCTTCCCCACCCTCTTAACACTGATGTTGTTTTAATTTGTTTTATAAATTTTAATTCTTAGTTGTCGAAATATACTTAATTGCGAAACATCTGTTAGAAATGTATTGTGTGTTTTGTGAAATTTACTTGTGAATATTATTTTGTTTTCCTTAATAAATTAGTATTCCTTATTTTACACAATATTCCAGGTTTATTATTTATAAACTTTGCATATTCGTCAAAAAAATGACGGAACTCTTATCTTTGAGGTGTTAATTTTTCTTGTTTAAATTTGTCTATTATTTAATGTATTGTTTATACAGAAATGTTTGTTTTTCTTGTTTAAATTAGTCTATTATTTAATGTATTGTTTATACAGAAATGTTTGTTTTTCTTGTTTAAATTAGTCTATTATTTAATGTATTGTTTATACAGAAATGTTTGTTTTTCTTGTTTAAATTAGTCTATTATTTAATGTATTGTTTATACAGAAATGTTTGTTTTTCTTGTTTAAATTAGTCTATTATTTAATGTATTGTTTAAACAGAAATGTTTGTTTTTAATTAGTATAGATGTTATGATTCTGTTTCTTTTAACAAATATTATTTTGTGTTTTTTACTATTTATAAATAGATTTTATCTTGTGTTGATTGTTTTGTCTTCAGTGGAAATAAATTTCAATATTCACATTAAAAAACAAAAACACGATGGAATGCAATTAAGTTTTAAAACAACCGCCTAATTTAAAAGAATTGAAATATTTTACAGGTTGTTTGCGAACATACCACATAACAAATAATATTTAGGTATAATACCACTTTATTAATAATAAAACCTATTTTTTTTAAGTTACATACTCTTAGATCAATTAATTTGCATACGTAGGAGTTATGGTACATTGGAAGATACTAGAAACTGTAGTTTCCAAAATCCACATCGCGGATTACAATTCACGCATGGAAAATTAAACTAGGCTTGTGCCACAAATCATGTAATGGTTGTGTATGTTTTGATTGCATTATAATAAATCAATGAACCCTTTACTCAGATTTAACTGATAATTATAACAATAGACCAACTTACTGTCATTGTGTAATGATAACTATTTCAAATGTGTATTCAAACAGAAATTACAATTATATCATACACTGCATTTTAAAACAAGTTGAATAGTACTATCATGTTACTTATCCATCCTCATCATACAATGTAATATAAACACATCCTCTAAATGTAACGCCCAGATTTGGTGTCTTAGGCCTTGTACGATATGTTACATTACAATGGTAGATCAAGAAATCTTTCCCAGTAGAGTATGTCTAAAACAGTTGTTAGACAGGTTTTCAGAACCTTGTGATTGTGTATTGAAGGCGACTAGGCCCTAACGTCACTCGTAAATGTGTATATATTAATATGTGTTTAGACCCTGTTCACCCTCGATTCTCACTCTGTGCCCTCATTCACTACGCTCGCATGCAGTTTCATGAGGCACGTCCCTCGGAAATCCATTTCTAACGGAAAATATGTACCATGCTCCTCCATTAACATTTTTCTGTTGTAGATTCAGCTAGAAGTACGCAGTTGCATGTAACAAACCACTTTTGCGCATTATTTCAGTTTCAAAAAAAAAGGACCAAAAGATGTTGCATGTAATGCAGTTTCTCTAGTAAACTCAATAACAAATATTTCTAAGGTAACTTCCATCCTTCACTTTCTACGTTCAACGCGGGACGGGGCTACCAATACTGCCGACTAGTTTTATCCATCCTAACCTAGCGAGGTTATTCCTAACTAGACTCTTTTCCGACCTGGATTTCAATCTCGCTTTACATGTAAACGTTCAGCAGTTTTCATTATCTTTTGGATTTGTTGTTTCATTATTTTCCCCTTATTGTTTAAAAGGAACAACCTCGGTCCTTGCCTTATGAAACAGAAGAAATAAAGACCCCCTACCCCTCGAACTTTGATCATTTTCATCTCATACTTTCAAGGTTCAAGTCTTTGAACCATTTTTTTTTTCAATTTTGTTTAAGGTGAAAACCTCTCTGTCTTAATCACTTTATAAAAAGCTAAGAAAAAAAAACATAAAATAAATATTTATAACCCTCGAATACTCTAATACTGTCAGGGTCGGAAAATAACAAGAGTTGATCAAGGGAGATCTGAGAAAAATAGGGAACTAACCCAAGACTACGTGAAAAAAGACGTAACCAGGTTCCCTCAAGATGACCTCTATAGATAGGATTCTTTGTTTGCCACATAAAAAAGCATTTCCTGAATCTTTGTACTACGAGATATGGATACTAACATGAAAAGATGTGGTTTAAGCGAGTAAGAACCTCACACTATACAGGCTTCCCAATGCCTATGAAGATTTCCCACATTCTGCGAAAAAAAAGTTTAAAACAACAGTATTGGTACTGTATAACAGTTGCTTCTGAACTTAATGTTTACAGAAATTGACATTATCTCTTTTGTGAAAATAATTAGTTTAGTTTTTTTTAAGTGTTGTTACAATCATTGTGATAAAAGGGTCCTGTAAAGGAATGCAAATGTTAATGAGATTTTTTCTTGAGAAAACTAATTATATAAGCAATTTTTTTACAACGCCGCAAATTTGTTTCACAACTGTCTGGAGGAAAGTTATTACATACACCTTTTGGAACCAAAAAAGTGCTAATCTCAAATTTGAGTATCTAGGTTCAACTTTGATTGTTAAAATATACAACAATTTTATTAAAAACCTTGTAAAGTAAATTTTATGTAACAATTATTTTGTTTGACAAAAAAGTTTTAAACACAAGTCTATTGTATCAAAATTATTATTTTTAAGGCACCTTTCAAAATAGAGTAACATATTTTTTTGACGTCGAGAAGAAAATTTAAAAAGGTCCTTAGAATCTGTGAACAAAAATACAACTAGTACCACCTTTTAAAATAAAAAATATATCCATAGAATAAAACATATTACCTTAACATAAATTTAAATTTATAATCATATTTAAACTTTGCACTTTGTTTAGGTGATCCCAAACGTTGTTTTGGGGACAACTTTGTTGAAAACAAACTTTGTTTTTGTTGATTTTTGTTTTCAAATTTTATTTATGCATATTTCTGGACAATTAAAAACTGTGAAAAGTAAAAAAAAAAGTAGAGGCATCACTAGACGGACACTAAATGCATGATTCACTAAATTGGTATTTTTAATCTAACCTAAATAAACTTTAATGAAACGTTAAGAAATTAGTTTGAAAAAATAAACCTTTTTCTGTTATTAATGGTCCAATAGAAGATATATTATTTAAAATATATTTTTTTAAATTATCTTATATCAGACAAGCTTTGAATATGCAAGATAAAACAGATTCTGACAGATTTAATAAAGCTCTCACGAGCACATAATTTGATTAAAGATATTTCACAAGATGATTAATAAAAATTAATTATAATAACGATATATTACCGGCTTTGTAGAAAACAAACGGTTTCGCTTAGCAAGGCATTGACACAAAGACGCCTAAAGCTATTTATGCACTATTTTTAGAGAGAAACGTTTTTTCTGGTTTGAAGAATAAATTCACCTTATACAGTACTACAAATAGAAGCCACTATTTTTGACGTCTACTTGTAACCTTATTTATTGGCGTTTCTGTCACTCGGAACATCTATAAGACAAGACCGATTGCCTGAAGCCTACCACTAATTTTAGGAAGTTGACCTTGGACTCTCTTGCGATAACGTCGAAGTTCAGAACAGATTACAATTTATCTTATAAAACTGCTTTACCCAGTTTTTAATTTTATTATTTATTTCTTAAATTAAAGCAATAGTGTAGTAAAATCCTATATAGAAGAATTACCAAATATGTAAACATGTTCTACAAATGAAACTACTTTGCTAAGTATACATACAGTGTTACTGCAGAATTTCAAAGAATAACTTCATCTGCACACACACTTACCTAAAACAAAAACATAATTGTAAATACAGGCAAAATAACAGTGTATGAATAGTAAAACAGAAAACTAGTGTCAATTTAATTTAACTTTATGAAAAATTAGAAAATTGAAGTTGTCTTAAATATTTAAAATACAGAACATGATCAATCCTTATAATAGGACAGTTATCTACGATCCAATTATTTTATACGTTTTGAAAGAATAACTCGATTTATGGCATGCATCAAATCTAAAGTAGATCCCACATTTAGTAATATGATTTAATCGGACATTTGCCATCATTTATGTATACAAAGACGATTCGATTGTATAAATCAACTCACATTATCAAGTGATAAACCTAGAGTAAAAAAAGTGAAAAAATCTCAACATAGTCTAGGGCCATGTTTGGAACTATGATTTAAGGAAGTAACCTAGGCCTTAAGTTAAAAATAAATAGGTTTAAAGGATTAGATCTATACATGATGCATATTTATAAACATTGTTAGAATATTATGGGAACAGTTTCACTGTTTTTGAAGGAATAACAGATCAGAAAAAAGAATTAATTGGATAAAAAAAATGTCCCTTTAACCTAATCAACAATTGTAAAAATAAAGTCACACCAACACCAATAAATAAATTTATTTGGAATTTTTGTGTGTTTTAAATTAAATTATTATTATTATTTACGTTTCACGGGTTGATTTATAGAAAATAAATTTTAAAATTTTTAGATTCATATAACAATGTTAATGCTATTTTACTGTTTCAATTTTTTCGAACAGAAGATTAGTTTTTGCTGCAAATTCTACTATTGCATAATTGAAATGTGATATTATAGAACCAAACTTGCTTCGTTCGTTGTGGACTTCGTTCCCCAGTGGGTTCAGACAAATCGGAAGGTTTTACATTGGGTCAAAGTTGTGAATCAAAACTTAATAATTTTGATATATTATTAAATTTTTTTTTCATACTTAGAATATCTAGAATCATCAAATTTGGGAAGCATAACTAACCAATCCAGCTGCTTTAAACGGTTGATGATTCGATGATTCTAGCTGTCTTATAAGAGCGTCAAAGGTTACATAATTTGTGAAAAATATACAAAAGTTACTTAAAGTCAAAAATTTACCTTCACTAAAAGTTTATACTAAGGTAAAACAGAAAAGTCATAGAAACAAAGTTGTAGCCTACATCTCGTCAAATAGGCTACATCACTGATGGTGCTAACCGTTTTTCGATACACTTAGCATTTAAACACAATATACCTCCAAAAAAATATCTACGCCGACTGTAAACTTTTGTCAGCCATTTTGAATATTTTAGGGTTAAAAATTGCAAATTCTAACTTTTTGGAATTTCCTCATCGGTTACAGGCTAAATACTATAAGTTTGCCAAATTTCAAGTTTCCAGCTCATATGAAAGTGTAAGTTAGAATTTGTACCGAAGAGTCAGTCACACAAGGGGTTATATAATACAAATTATCGTTTTGCATTTAAAAAATCTGACTTGCACCCCTGTAGGAGCTTTAGGTGAGGAAAGATTATTAAGTTACATACAAAAAAAGTAGTTCAATTTAATCAATATCGTAATTTTTGTTTCTGTTAATCTAACAAATTAATACCACACTATTGTAACACTTTGTATAATATTAAATTATTTATAATTCCAATTTGAACGCCAACATTGACGCCTGATGACACGTTATTGAGTTTTATTAGTGGATTTAATGGACGTTGATCACATTGCGGCCTAACTTTACGGTCTACGAATTACTTTTATGTAGGCCAAGGGCGTTGGACAATCGGCCGTTTCCTGTTGATCACTTCATTGATTTTATACGTTTAATGGTTGACAAATGATGCGATAATATTTAGTTTTACATATTCGATGTAAGCAACACTCTATTTAATTTTAACTTGACCACTTTAGCCTTTCGTGTGTAGGTTTGTCGTGTTACTGTACCGCCAAATACACGCTTGATGATGGGTTGTGAAATTTAAAAATGAGATTGGTTCTTTCCAAAACAAAATTACTCAAAACAGAACTGCACGGTTTCAAGGTATAGTTCGACCCAACAATAAAGAGCGACTCTAAATAATTATATATAATGATCTGTATGAGCCATAACTAGTTATATATAAAATACTACAAATGAAGAAATATATATATATATATATATATATATATATATATATATCCTATATATTTTAATTTTATATATATATAAAATATATATCCTATATATTTTAATTTTCGCACGGGTAGTTTGTACGTGATCAAATTATAAGTTTAGTATTAAATGAATGCATTGTTTATATAGCAATTACACTGATTCATATCCTGTAATGGGTGGTGTTTTGTTTAAGTGCATATCATCTGTGGTGTTACTTCTTAGTTTATGTTGTGTCACATCGCGAACTTGACAGTAGTCAGAATGGGTTTGCAAGAACGATTTATTGGATGACTTAAAACACCCAAAGAGCGAGGATTATGTTTACACAGCAACTAATATATCCATCTGTATACTATACTATGCGCCAAGTAACCAATAGAAAAGCAAGAGTAGCGCGCAGTTAACCCCTCTGCACTAGGCTAACCCCGAGTGAGGCTACCGACGTCTGCTGATAGAGTTGCTTCAATAATTAGTTATATTATCTTTGCGTAGTCTTTTTAACCAGTTAAACTAGAATTTTTTGAAAAATAATTGAAACATGTTTAGTCTAATTAACATTATGTCAGCGGTATTTACATTCAGTATTTATTTTAAACGCATTTTGCTTTAAAGGTAATAATTATTTCTCCTGTATTTTTATGTAATCTTGGATTAAAATACTCTGTTTCATCTTTCTTGACCAACTCTTGTTCTCTTCCCATCTTGAAGCTATTAAAGTATTTGAAGACGAGAGATCTTTTTTTTATAAAGCTACGACGACTGAGAGAATTTTGCCATTAAAATCAAGGAAAACCGGATGAAAATCAGATAATTTAGTACAATTCACACTTATTTTAAAAGATTAGAACCAAATACGAGGAGGCGCAGATAATGTTATGCCCCGTAGAATGACATAAATTTGTAACTCGATCGCCCGGTTATGATAGTGACTAAGATAATTACTGTCTTTGTTCATTATAAACATAAATTATGATGTAATCCCAGCCTGCACTTACAACATACTTCCAGGTCCTGTAGATTAACCTCGGGATAATTTACGACTCCCAAGATGGTGTACACAAACCGCCATTATTCTGATAAATAGAACGACTCTTACGATGAACTTTATTATTAGTTCTTTGTGGTCGGATCTTAGGAAGTTTCGTGTTTTAAACCTCCGGAAATCTTCCTGGGTTTATAATATTACAATTCTATATAATTACGATTATTCTCATGTAATTAACGACGTCAAGAAAACTATGAAGAATAGAAATTAACTGTAACAATAATTTAAGTCAAGTGTAACAGGCTTGTTAGACGACTTGTCAGGTAATGTGTGATTAGCAAATCGAAATTCCCTTCGCTGGTGTTCTCCTCTTCTTACCAGAGTTAGTTACTAATTGTAACTTCCCAACTTACCTCACGAAGCTGGGTCCACTCCGTAAATATTTGGGCATCCGCGGGGGATGTGAGTGCACCTCTCACTCATGAAGCCAAACTGCTAGACCAACCGGGGGCTCAATTTTTGTAACGATAAACATATATATAAACAGGGACACCACTAACAGAAAGAAATAATACAAATTAAATGCTTTATATTTATATTGTGATTTACCATTCACAGCCTTAGTAAATGAACATAACCGATGCATGATCTCCCTGTAGAAAACCTAAAGGTTAAAAAAACCGCGGAGGGCAAAATAATTATATATACAACAGTTATCAGACTAATTGTTGATTAACTCAGTGAAATATGATACCGGATGATCGAACACCCAGAAGGTTGTTTTGTGGATAGTCGTGTGGACGGAGGTTGAGAAGATGAAGAAGAGCTCATGTTGGAGAATGCGGCGGAGGACCTCCGGGATATGAAGATGAGATCGTGGTACATCGGATGGCGAGTTAGAGCATGGCATCGCCGTATATGGCTACAGATTGTAACAGGTTCTAGAAGGAACGTAGTGCTTTACAGTAAATCGTAGTAAATATTATATTATCCCCATCGCTGTACATACACTCTGGAATGCCGATTGTTTTAACGGAAAAACTATCCTTTATCCATACAACGTTTGGTGGTCCAATTTATTGGAAGCGTAAAGAATTCAAATACTGTTCTATTTACATTATTGCATGAAATGTTATCAAGTTTTACAGAATATCTCAAGAAACAAAACAATGTCAGTGTTATGTATATTACAATATATTTTGTAACCCGATGAAATTTACAAAGGTTCTAATTAATTCACATAAATGAAAACATAAAAAGTAACGTGTATTGAAGTTACTATATATTATTTTAATGTTATATATTAAACGAATTACGAATTCAATTCTTTATTTATACTCACAACGTCTCGTTTACTCCACTATATTTAGTACTTTTCCTAGTCGAAGCTCCAGTACCGGTGTCCTGTAAATCGCGCAGAGCACAGTCTCTACCTGGAGTATTTTTGGCTAAAACGGAATTCCTTTGACGGTCGAAGAAATTTACAAGGGTCAAGACATTCCTTCTAAAGTCACAAATATGTCTACTTCAAGTAAATGATTCGATTTTTTTCATGAACATTTTTGAGTGCCCAGGTTTGCTGCAACGGGATATTAATATAGAAGTAAAACAAATAAACTGATTCCCATCACACTTTATTCAGGCTGTGGACTGGCTAAATGACAAAAGTAATCTTTCGACATTTAGGTTAGGTTATACAGATGTCATACTCTGGGGGTAGGCAGTGATCGAAGGGCCAGACATTGGAATGCAAAACTATGCCTCAGCTGGTGGAGGTGTGACTCATGGGGCAGGTTTGTTTCGACAGGTAGACAATTTCTAGACCGGGCGCGATTTGCACACATTCCTCAGTGGGCGCTATTTTCACTGGGCGCGATTTACATACAACCCCAGTACCAAGGCTAATTTTTGTTCCTGTTGTTTAAAGGGGAAAAGACTTTTGGTCATCATCGCCTTATATAAAAAAGAAAAGAACATAAAATAAAAACCCCTAACACTCAAATACTCAAACAGCGTCAGTGCCGAAAAAGGACAAAGTTGGTCAAGAGAGACCGGATAGAAAAGATGAAAACGAAGGATATAACTCAAGAAAAAAAGTGTGTAGATCCAGCTAGGTCCCCTCGTAATAAACTGGACTCACTTCTATGGCTAAAGAACCTTATTCCTAAATTGTATAACAATTGGGAGACACATGTGACCGGTACTGTTTTACAAACAAGCATAAAGACGTAAAGTTCATTACCATATACAAATTATAACTATTATTATATATGATAAATATAAATACATTATTTACTTACACTTAGTCCACTTAAATTTAAGATAACTTGTAGTAAGTTATCGTGGCCACTTGGCCCACTCGAGTGATGTTAGCTGGATCTAGACCTTTTCCATATAGTCTTGGATTAGATCCCAATTGTTTATCTTTCCTATCAAATCTCTTTTATAAATAAATATTGGCCTTGACTTGGGAGATGGTATACTGATCGAATAAAACTTGAACACAAATTCTCAAAAATATTACGTTTATTTATTCAAACGCGTTTCAACGACAATTGCCATCTTCAGTGATGCACGAGCTACAATAATTATTATGGTTTAGTTATTGTAGCGTGCATCACTGAAGATGGCGATTTTGTTGTTGAAACACGTTGAAATAAATAAACGTTCTATTTGTATTCAAGTTTTACACTATATGGTCTCTCTTGAGCAAGTTTTGTTCTCGTCCGACGCTGACACTATTTGAGTATTCAAGTGCTATTGTGTCGGCTTTTCTTCGTTTTTTTTTTTCAAGATAACCGAGAGGTTTTTTTGCCATTAAACAATACGAAAAAATAAACTCTGGTCCTCAAAATTACATATGGTTCGAACTCAGCTGTTGGGTGATTTCATGTAGCCTTGGGTTAAATCCCTCGCTTTTGTATTTCCCATCGGGTCCTATTGACAATCTCTTCTTCATTTTTTAACCCCAATGATAATCGAAATCGTCTTTAAATAACAAAAAGACAAACAATCTTCAAATAACCAATTATCAGCTGTTTTAAAACCAAATGATTGTAAGATTATTAATATTGAGTCATATTTATCTACTTTGTTGACAAAGGCAGGAGACTATGAAATCTCAAAACGTTTATTTATATTTATTATATGTTCAACGATGGTTGGATAACTACAATCAGTCGATCAATACAACGCTTGAGAGTATTTGTATCTCTTTAATGTCCACCCACTTCCATGATTTATGAGCTGCTTAAGGGCATTTGAAAGTTTTGTAGGGCTTACAGAGGGATAGTCAAGTTTTATTTTTTTCTGAACTCCCAAAGGTAAAGTTTTTACTGATAAGGAATAATAATAGCCCGTTTCAAAGTTCAAAATCGTTTAAAATATCGAAAACATACAGAGTTTTCTGAATTATATGTTTGAATCGATTAATCTTAAAAATAAAATTACGTGTTAATTTTGCTAAGCACTGTAATACAAACTCGAGGAGAAGCCGTATGGAGAGAGTCAAAAGATGTTTTACAATCAAATTTATTTGTAAATGTGGTTGCTTGCAGTTGCGTGAATACAATTCATTTAATTTTTTTGTGTGTTTTTCGTGAACACTTCAAATTTGTGTTTCAAGTTTTATGAAAATAACTAGTTATGTCCGAATAAAACTAGTTGTTTCAAATAAAATAGTTTTCAACAAATTTCTCAAAAAGTAAATGGAAGAGAACGTCTGTTTCAACTTCTCTAGGAAATACTCGTTGGAATTTTTTTTTTTTTAATCTTTTGTTTTTAGTATAATTTTATAAGAAGAAAACTATTTCAGTATCCCTTTCGGAAAAACTTCCAGACGACTCCTGTAACTTTCTCTCTTCATCTTTTCTATCGGGTTCTCTTCCTACTCTGAAGTTATTTGAGTATTCAAGGTTTAGGGGGGGGGGGTCTTCATTCTATATGATTTTCTTCCTTTTTAAATTAGGCGATAATAACTGAAACATTTTCCAACAAGAAAAAAAATATATGCCAAATGCAAAAACTAGTTTCTTTAAATCCTAAAAGTTTTAGTGTAGGGGTGGGGAGGCTAATTCTTTCCTTAAACCTAAAATATATGAATCTGTAAGATAGGAAGTATTGAGTCTGTCGGGGTAAGTGTCATGAAATTTTGAAACAGCAGTAAATTAAATTTGGTAAAAATTTCACTATTAACTTTTTAAATAAAGTTAGTATTGATTCAAAGCTTGACAATCCCGAGGGAAAAACTGGATCTATACTTTTTTCATGTAGTCTAGGCATCTTTCCTATTGGGTCTCTCTTGACCAACTCTTGTTCATTTCCGACCCTGGCAATATTAGAGTATTGGCGGATATTATTATATCCTCTTTTCTTCTTTTATTTATAATGCGATCATAACTGAGAGGTTTTTACCTTTAAACAACAATAAAAAAAATTAATTAAACATTTAATTGCCGACAAATAAAGGGAAACTATCAACGTTGCTTAAATGTTGATATATCTCGAGTCAAAACGGAAAAATTAACATTTCACATTAAAGGAACGTAAGGCAGTTGTTAAGTTTGATAGCAAACTGCAATAACAGGTGATAATAAAGCCTACAGCTGATAATTAATCTTTATACACTGGACGTTAAGTACTGTTAGTTTATGTACTATCACACCATTGCGTATGTGAGTAATTAAATAAAACTTTCATTACAATAGCTTTAAACCATTTGGAAATTATTAGCTTTTAAAGTTTTTTTATATTTGTTATCAACTCAAATGGCTTAAATAAATAAAAGTAGATAATGAAAAACAGGTTGTATTTATCAAGATGCATTTCGTTGTCTTATTGAGTACCATTTGACAAAAATAGGTTAAAATAACATAATGTTATTTTGGCAGAGAGAAAATTGCAAATTTTAGAACTTTTGTGATTAGCTGAAAAGAGGTGAAAGATATTTAAATAAACTGCGAAGAAAACTGCACAAACTTTCTCACACGCTCATCCTTAAAAACCACGTAAAAACTACACTTGAGAAAAATATAGAAAAAACCGGTCAAAGCCAAATGTTTGGTTGCAGATATAAACGAAAGACATCACATTAAAACCCACTCTTTTGGAGTATCACCATGAATATATCCGTTAACACCATGGCAAAAGTTTCTATATATGTGCTAAAGTCAAAATGATTGTGTTACACACAACAATGTTTTATCATATATTATACTGTTATATTATTGTTGGAAAATGACTCAAATGCTTGTTTTAATGTAAAAATAAAAGTATTCACTGCATTATATTCAACAATTCACAGTTCACAAATAACATTTAAATACAACGTAATACAAATATACAGTATATAAATATTGAGCTTCACTTGTGAGATGTTTTTAAATTAAAATTAAACCTGAACATATTTTCTCTCAAACACGTTAATTAACGCGTTTCTACGACAATGTCCTCCATCTTCAATGTTGCACGAGCTACAATAATCAAATTAGTAATAATTTTATTATTGCACACATCATTGAAGATGACGATATTGTCATCGAAACGTGTTTGAGTTATTAAACGTATTATTTGTGATAAATTGAGTTCGTTTTAATTTTACAAATATACAAACTTAACACAATTAGTTTCTGTCCGTGTTATCCGAGAAGAGATCATTAAAATATACAACTGTCAACAAAACATCCAATAAATCAATCGGTTTTCAAATAAACTAGAAATCCAATTAATTCTTCTGTTTTACTTTGGAATTGATTAATGAAATAACAACCGTACCCCTAGCAGATTGGATTAGATCTTAGTGCGACGGTATCGACTCTTCTAAATATCGATTCGATTCAATCAGTCCGCCAGTTTTCGTTTAATAATTTACATACTGGGCGAAGCGGGAGGGAATGTATCGATATTCCTACAGAGTTCGTCTGTACAATAAGAGTTGATTGGAAACAATTGTATTTCCTCTTCCTTCATTATTCAGTTAGACGTTAAATGTGACAACAGTATTGTTAACCGGTGAGGTATTGTTTTTATTATTTCCCTCAAGAAAACATTGATACTATGAAATGTGCATTGATCCTACTCAGAGTCGTAATTTATTAAAACTTTTGGTTGAATGTATAGTGAAATAAGTACACCTCGCTAGAATTTAAAGGGCTTGAGATAATTTATTGGAAGATAGTCACCATACCTGTTATAATATATTTGGTGAGTTTTTATGGCGTTAACAATATTGCAAGCTGTTTAGAGAGGGGGGGGGTCAACGTAAGTTTTATAGCTACCATGTCGTGTGATAGATCATTATTGGAAAGGTCTATTTAAAAGCAAAATAATAACATGTAGAAATGGGGTCACATTCTAAGATACACCTAAATGGGGTTAAAAAACATTACAACCCTTTTATGAAGGGGTGGGCTCAACTTAAATTATATGGCTACCATGTCGTGTGATATATCATTGGAAAAGTCTACTTAAAAGAAAAAAAATACACGTAGAAAGAGTCTCCATGACACACCTAAATGGGTTTTATTGTAACCCCTTTAGGGAGGGGAGGTCAACTTAATTTTTATGGTTAGGTCTATCGTGGAATATATCATCATTGGAAATATCTATTTAAACCCAAAATAATGACACCTAAAAAAATATTACACACCTAATCAAAATTATCATTGTAACGCCAAAACTCGTCCAACTTTACCGGCATATCCTCCGTTATATTCCTCTGCTATAAGGGAGGAGGTTGCCCTATATTAATTTGAAATTATCTCCTTCCTACAACTATTAAAAAAATAAAGACTACAGTAAATTGCATCAATTCCCTGTTATAAAACAGTAGTGGCTGTGTGGAATGACCAGCAAGTCTCCTGACTTTTTTCCACTTTATTATTTCTTTTGGGGTCGCAGTGACAAGAGCCTAAATAGCCTCAGACCCCAAAATCACTAACTGAGGTCACGTAAAACTTTGTGTACCCAACGAAGCAAACTGACGCCCATAACCTACAATTTTACAAACGGATCAATTCGAAGTCTGTCTCTGGTTTTTACAACGAAGAGAAGATTGCCAAACCACTAAAGGTCAACTATTCAAGTACTTGTTACATTAAAAATACCCTAATTTAATATATGCTGGCATTACTGTGATATTTTTGGCCAATAATTTTGGTTAAGGGTCTCTAAGAGACTTTCCCAGGTCACTTTATTTTAAATTGAAAGAGACATTTACAATAATAAAAGGGTTGTTGTTAAAAAATTTATCTCCTTCATACCTCTTTCAAAAGATAGGTTAAGATATATAACCTTCATAAATTTGTCAAAACGTATTATAATAGGTGTGAGGGCGGTCTCCATTCAAGTCGTTAAAATTTTAGCCAGGTTATCAAAATTAATTTTACACTCCCTCTTATTTAAATATATGTGTAAGTCTGTGATATTAAATGATTGACAGGTCGTAATTTACTTAGATTTGATATTTATGCTTGGGTTTACTAATCGCCTAGTAATTTTTATTAAAAAGAGCAGCTTTCTAAATTTGATAATTATTAAAATTTAGGCTAATGTTATGGAGCTTTAACATATGCATACAATGATGCCAAAACATGTTTCCTACGAAACAAAATAATTAGAGAATCGTCAAAAAAAAGAAACATCAAATTTGGACAAACACACATCATGGTACCCAGCCCCATCATACAATGTAATATACAATCAGATTCTCTAAATGTAATGACCAAAAATTGGTTTCTTGAGCCTTGTAGGAAATGTTAAATTGTATTGCTAGATCAAGAGGTGTTTGTTTAAAACAGTTGTTACTCAGGTTTTCTGAACCTCGAAATGTGTATATCATTACTTTCTTGTGCTGTGCATGTGTGAAAGGCGCCTCCATTCGCTACGCTTTGTGTCAGTGACTTGGCCGTGCTGGATGGATGACGTAACTATACGAATATCACATATCTTGGGAGATCAGAGTTTGAAATTACGTTTTTGACAATAACTTTACAATTTGTGACCGTTGATATTATATACCGTACATACAGAATTAAAATATGCAAATTTATATTTAATTTAGTATATATAAAATGGTCGATATTTTTAATTCAATTTTTATGAATTTCAATACAGTTCTATATGAACACAATAGTCCCTTATACCAAATTTCGCGTTTCTATCTTCATTTTTGTGGTCGCTATCGTGTTTAAGTCCAGACGACAACGACGACGTCCAGACGACATGTCAAATATCACATTTTCCATTTCTTGAGGCAATGAAACGTGAAAATCAGTTACAAAAAGAAGGTTGAATTTTTTTAAGATTACCAAAATTATTCCATACTTCGTACAGTGGTTAAGTAAAAAGACAAAATAATTTCACCTTTCAACATGCTACTACATATTTAATTTTAAAGTGATATATTTTCCGTTTACATTATCTCGAGTATATTAGGAAGAACATTTCTTACTAATTCTTGGATAAGAAACGATACGATTCGTCTCAAGTTTTTCTTAAAGAAGTTCAATAATTGCTCTCGACTTACAGTTGATGCCATTTCCAATTTCCTGCCCTCCTCTTCAACTCCATAATAACTCAAATCATTAAATTTATACTCTTCAACTTCAACTTGTAGTTGCAACTAATTAAAAACGATTCATAGACAAACAATGCTGGCCAACACTTAAGCAGTTGTACATGTTTTAGAGCAAATTGTATTAAAATTATCGAAACAAATTAATGAATACTAATATATCAGAATTAATTAAACTTGTTCTGTGTGTGGGGGGGGGGAGTATTATCATTATTTTGAAGAAGTTGTTAAAGAAGTGAAATATTTCGATTATGAGTTAGTAATGTTGGCCTACTTCAGACAGTAAATAAGTGTAATTCAAACATAATGAGAGAGATAGAACAAACATTCAACGAGAGTTTATCACTTTAACACAACCAATACAGGACGAAACCAGAAGTGTTATTATTTGTTTGTTACTGTCATTAAAAATATCAATTTCTTCGACGACTGTATTAAAAAATATTCCGCTGTTTAGGTGCAAGTTAAAACGTAATAGCAAATTTGTTCTTCTTGTTTAAAGGCAAAAAATCTCTTGGTCATCATCGTCTTTATATATATAAAAAAAAAAAAAAAAAAAAAAAAAAAAAAAAAAAAAGCCACATAACTCTCGAAAACACATTAGCGTCAGGGTCTAAAGAATACAAAAGTTGATCAACAGAGACCTAAATCAAACACAAGACTAGATGAAAGAAGAATAGATCCAGCTAAGTTACCTCGGAATTCCATGCTGTAATAGCGTCAGGGTTGGAAGAGAACAAGAGTTGATCAAGAAAGATCTGATGGGAACATAAGATCTTACTATAGATAAGGACCCTAAACTAGATGAAGAAAAGTCCAGCTAGTAACCTCGGGATGTCATTCCAGTACTCATTATCAGCTGAAGGGATAGGAGAAATATAAAAGGCAAAGACTAGTTATCAACAATATATACTTTATTGAATAAATATTGAATTGACTAACAAAAGCACTGTATTGCAGAGCAAAGCAAATTGCATTGAATGTAACACATGGCAAACAGGAGGTCAGACTATATGAAAAGAACGTTCTTTATGTAAGGCCATTCACATTACCGGTGCAAAGTATTATTGTATATATCATCCTAATTTTGTTTTTTATTGTTTTATTGATATAAGAAATTCAATTTATTATAAATTGCATTATCAAAAGATGCCGTGTCCAATATTCTACATACAGAGTTTAAGAATTCACACGATTAATAAATATAATCAGAATAAATGATGCGAAAACATTTCACGAAAAAAAGGAAGAAGAATAAAACTGGGTGTGCGTTTAAACATGAAGAAGAATATATATAAAAAATTTAAAAATTTTATGAAATATAAATGTTCTGCTTAGAGGCACGGATCTGCTTTACCTTTTATAAACACATTTCTCCAACATTTGTGTTTAGAAATTTAAACTTAGAGACACAATTAACAAACATACATATTCTAGGGACACAACATTTTTACAAATTATTAAAACTTGAATTACAAAGTTACAAGCCAAACCAAACAATGGTATCAATCTTAAAAAAGTTTTAACAACATTCCGTCGCTCATGAGATATGTTAGCTATTCCAACAATTTCCGGTTCAGACTTGTAGATCCCGGTGTCTGTTGAGTCACACCACGTGATTGTGTTACTAAATAGATATCCAGTCCTGAACGTCTTTCAAAAGAACAATTAAACTCCATTTTAAATTTAGAAATGTGTATTTGACAACGCCATCGAAACAGTGTAGTTATTTTACTTACCTAGGTAATAAAGTTATATAAGGTAATCAAAATACATGGTTTTATTGCACGTTTCAAAGGCTTAGGAATACGAAAAAGTTATTTTTAAATGTCGTCGTAGTAATCTGTACGTAAGCATGACAGCGTCCACTAAAATAAAATAGAAACATGAAATTTAGTATACGGGACTGTAATATGCTCATGTAGAGAAATTAATTGAAATTCTAAACAATCGAATAGAAAATATCAAAATGACGGTAATTTTAAACAGGTTTTGTGTTCATAACTCGAGTGTTATCAACTTATAACTCACTTAACTAAAAACGAAATTGCATATTTCAATTGAAATGAAATGGTACCAACTCTCTACGACGACAAAATAGGGAAGTTATAAAAAAATAGTAATTTCGAGCTCTGACTTAAAAAAAAAAATGTAGTATGTTATAGTTAGGAGATTCTGCAGAACGGAGTCATCGACATGAGCGTAGAAAGTGAAGGTTCCTTCACATACAACTTGGAGGCCCTCCAGGGCTGCGACACTGACACAAGCGAAACGAATGAAGATACTAAAGTGGTGAGAGGTTGTTCTTAACAAACTTCCTCTACTGCATACGACACCTTGTTCTACGCAATATAATTTAACATTTCTTACAAGGCCCAAGAGACCAACTTCTGGACTTTACATTAAGAGGATCTGCTTTGTATGACGGAGCTGGGTAAATACCATGATGGCGCAAATCATCATTGGTCACGGTTTAGGTTAGGTTAGGTTAGGTTAGGTTAGGTTAGGTTAGGTTAGGTTAGGTTGGGTTGGGTTAGGTTAGTTTAGGTTAGGTTAGGTTAGGTTAGGTTAAGTTAGGTTAGGTTAGGTTAGGTTAGGTTAGGTTGGGTTAGGTTAGGTTAGGTTAGGTTAGGTTAGGTTATGTTAGGTTAGGTTAGGTTAGGTTAGGTTAATACCTCTCTATGTAATCTCTATGAATATATTTACTAATTAGGTTAAAAACATAAATTAATATTTCCTGTTCACAAATTAACATTAGTGATTTGTTAAACTGGAAAAAACTGGATTTTAAAATCTCTCGCAAAACATTTTGAAGGCAAAACACCTGTCTCTCAACATTACCTTATAAAACAAGTTTATGGCGCTATCATGGTGCTTACCCAGTCCCACCAAACAATGTAACACAAGTATCTCCTCTAAAAGCAATGCCTAAAAGTTGGGTTTATGTAAATGGTAATTGGTAAACCAAGAACGACTTATCCCACAGGATGAGTCTGTTTGAAACAGTTACAGAGGTTTTCTGAAACATGTCACTACTTTCTTGACGACGGCGACGATTATGTTCCAACCAATTACGTGCAAAATTTAAATCTGGATATTTGTATCTAATTTATTGTTTATATTTCAAATTTGATTTGTCTAATTTTAATAGGGTTATTTCATGAGCATGCTATATTTCCCTCTAACAAATATTATGTTCCTATCCTAGTTAATATATAGCCGCCATTGTGGTTAATTAAAGACAACGACAGACGGACGCCACAACGAAAATCGCATGAGGTCATTAAACATAAAGTTCTTTCAAAAAACATATGTCAAATATTTCTGATTACCAAATTTAACTAATATTTCATATACTGGATAAGACAATTCTTTAATTCTAAATGGTCGGATGATGTTTCCTGTTTATTTCAAATGTGTACATCATGGGAGAAGGATGAATAATAAATAAAGTCCACAATAAACTTTAGAAAGGAATTCAAATAATATAAAATGACCACGACTCCATCGAATATATAGTCTTCCGTCTCAATTGTGTAATATTATACTGGAAGGGAAGGATTTTATTCGTCGATTTGATTTGTGTACTACTTTGGTTGCTATGGATATAAATAATAAATAAAGTATGACGTAACCTCACTCTTCTATGCCATTAAAGTAAACATAACTCGGTGGTCAGTTGATCAACATGCATTTATGCTATTATTGTTTTTTATCGATGATTCTGTAAACAACAGCCCGACGACTCTTTAAGAAACTTTAATGTTGCAAGACATAGAAGAATTACTTATTTGAACATGATAAAAATTTCGCTTAATTTTAAGGCAATATAAAACATGACAGAACACCTGACAATGTGTATACGATTTGATTTGCCACAGCACGTAGCCTAGGATCTGTACGGGTTAGCACTCTCCCTACCACTCTCTTCGACCAGATCCTCCATTAAGGTCTGGACTATCACCCATATAAAATACAAGTCGTGCAGAAGATATATGAACGAAATTTTGTGACAAGAAGAGCTTTTAATGAGAATTGCAGGGTTTTCAGTAATCAACATCCTGACTTCTGAAAACTACTGATTATGTCGGACGAAGTTCATTTACAACTTTGCGGTTCAGTAATAAAACAAATAACCTCCAGGAACTGTACAGTAAACCTCTTCACAGTGAACGTGTCGACACGGTTTGGTGCAGGAGTTCTGTGCTTATTTCTTTGAAGATAAGAATTACACTGCAGGACAGTAATGTATGTCGATATGAACTGGAATTTCTCCTGCCACAGCTGCGTCGTCAGTATATGACCGGCTGGTTTCAACATGGAGCTACAGCTCATACGTCACGTCATTTGATGGACACTTTAAAGGCTGTATTCCTTGATACAAGGAAGACGTTTCCTTGATTTCAAGAATAAGAGACGACCACGGTCACCTGACGTAAAGACTAGTGATTTTTTTTCTCTGGGTGAACTTAATAAATAGTTTTTCAAACTCGTCCATCCAGATAATGTGGTTAGATTGATGCTCAGGAGTGGGGAAGAAACGGAGCAGTACTTCAGGACATGTTGCGCCGAGTATCCGATGAGTAAAGAATCCGTCAGTTGTTCAATAGTCGGATTGGCGATAAAAAAAACATAAACATAAACTCGTCCTAAGTATAAATAATATTTGATTGAAATCGAGTCTATAATCTCGAGGGCAAGGTTTGTTTTGATTATTCCCCAAATATTCCTGAGTCATAATTATCTTTTACTTACGTCTTGGAGTACCGTCTAATCTTTGAATTTCAACTGGTAATTCTGTGCAATTACTTGGTCAACCCCAAACTTTTTCATATTTTACTACGGTCATAAGGATGTTCTCAGAAAGCAAGAAAAATATAATTCAAGGCCCGCAAGGCCATCGTACAGGTTGCCGAGCGATAAGAAGGTTCAAAGTCCACGTGATAACAGTGGCTTGCGGGAGACGCGCGGAAGGCCTATAATGACAGGTTTGAAGGACTATAATGACAGGTTTGGCCAAGTAGCTATCTGGCCAAACCTGTCATTATATATAATTATATAACGGTACTGTCACAACTGGCCTTCCGCGCGTCTCCCGCAAGCCACTGTTATCGTGTGAACCTTGAACCTTCTTATCGCTCTGTACGATGGCCTTGCGGGCCTTGAATTATATGTTTCTTGCTTTCTGAGAACATCCTTATGACCGTAGTAAAATATGAAAAAGTTTGGGGTTGACCAAGTAATTGCACAGAATTACCTTTCAACTAAATATGTAGAATCGATTTGTAGATTAGGTTTCTTTAAAACAGCAGATAGAATAAAACTCGAACAAAAGATCTCACAAAAATTGCGTTTACATAATCAAACGCGGTTCAACTTCAAAGTCACCATATAAGTTAGTTATACTTTACTTATTGTAGTTATCACTGAAAATGGCGACTTTGTCTTTAAAACGCGTTTGATTAAGTAAACGTAATTTTTGTGAGATCTTCTGTTCAAGTTTTATTCTATCTAATATTATCTCACAAGACAAGCTCAATATCTATTTATTTATAACAGGACTATATAAAGAACATGCATCTATTGTCATTTCTTAAATATTTTTCACGTAATAGATGCCACATTAAATCTGAAGTGCACAGTGTAGAGCGTACATTAAATGGAAGAACATAAAGATTTGCGTACATCCCATGTAACTGTGAGCATAAAGAAATCAAATGTATCACATGTTACATGAAACTGGCATTATATACTGTATAAACTGCACTGAGATATATTTTTGAGAGAATTACAGACAATAAAAGAGATTTATTTCAGAAAAAAACAAAGTTTCAAATATTATGGTTCTTAAAACTATTTTTTTAATTTGTCCTACAGTAGAATATTTTATTATTTTTTTTATTTTATGATAAACAAATTGGTATTTTTAATTTACTTTTTTCAAATCATTATGTCAACCAATTATATTTTCATTTATAAATAAAATCGTACATTTATATTCTCAGCAGTATATGTAGAACTAAAATAAATATTGTTATTAATTATTGTAATCTACAAATAAATACTAAAACCGGTATGGTTATATAGTGTGCAACAAAGGTGTCAAAAGAAAGTACTTAAGGACGTCATTGATTCTCCTTGGTATTTATGTACTGCAGACCTATACAGAGATCTAAAGATAAATAGCACAGCTGAGGAAATAAAAAAGCATGAGAGACGACATGGATGACCACCCGAATGTAGACGCAGTTCAACTGCGCGACAATAGGGAGGCAGAACAAAACCCTCGGAGTTAGTAGTGAAGTGAAAGTGTAACAGACTGAGACAGTGTAATAACTTTGCATTATTGGTCAGATATAAGCTGTTGTTTAGTCTAGGTGTATCATAAAAAAAACCATTCAGAGATAATTTTTAAAATGAAAGATATTGTAACAATAACTGTCTCTCAACCAACATTGAAGTTACGGAAACAATATTTCAATTTTTATTTTGTGCCAAAAGGTGGGGTTTATATGAAAGATCTTTTCAAATATACATAAATATATTGCAGATTTCTTTTTTAATTTTCATTGGTCGTTTCTAAATAAATATATCATCCGTTTGGATGTCGTCCTCAAAACAAAGATTCATACTTTTACATAGGATTAAATATAGGAAAAATTACAAAATTTTATTTTAGTTTAACAGGCATAAAAAAATTAAGGCTTAAAAAAAGAATATAATAAATTGATTTTAAAAAAATGTGAACTAGCATATCAACTAGTTTTCAACATTATTTTCAGTTTTGGCCTAAACTAGTTACATCTTCATTTCTTTAACCTCCAAATTACTATTGTTTTTCTAACATCAGCTGATCACGTTGTTTCGCCATTCATTTATAATTTTAGTATACATTGATATCTTTTATGGTGCTGTGAATAAGTTGTAATAAACAAAATACTGTATTATCTAAAACTATCCTGCGTACTGTTTTGTTTACTTTTTTCTTTTGTTTATATATACAGCAAGAAATATTAAAACCTGTTGAGATTTCCTTAGAAAAGAATTATATATAAGCTACAGAGTGTTCATAAAATGTCGTGGTAAACCTTAAATGGTAGTTATCTTGGTAGTCAACAAAATCAACAAAGTTCCTATAATCGTAGGTCTGAAAAAGCTTCGTTTTCCATTTGACGGTAATTTTGTGTTTTTTTGAAAAATATTTATAGCTTTTAAAATTATTAGAATTTCGATTCAAAATTTGGTATGCACAATCTTCATGCTACATTTTTATAAATATATCAAGCATCAAAATTTTATCTCATAAATTGTCAAAATGGTGACTGTTTAAAATTTTTAATGTTGAACATTTCTAAAATCAATAACTTTAAAAAATGTTTACGGCCGTCATTTTGAAAATGTACGACATAAATTTCGTATTCTTGGTATCCTGATAAACCGTTGAATAAAAATGTCTCTGAAAAATTTCTGACTCGAATTCTTAACAATTTCTAAAGCTATAATTATTTTTCAAAAAAAATTGCCGACAGATGGAATCGAAACTTTTCCGAACATATTTTTACAGGCATGTTTTTCTTTATTTTAACCTAATGACTACCATTTAATGTTTTGCACGACATTCTGTATAAAAGTAGTTTTGTGTCAATATAATAGACTAAGCTTAACAAATTTCTATTTTTAACATTCTGTTATTTTGTAACCTATATTTTTTCATTTTCTCGTACAGAACTATTTATTTCTTTTCACTTAACTAACTGACAGAAACAAATTTCGAACAAATAATTTTGTTTTAGATTTTTCCCTACACAATCTGTTTCCAAGACTTTTTGATCGATTCTTAAAATTAAAATAATGTAATAAACTAATACAACTTGTGTTTTTTATTATATTAAATATTTAATGTAATTGTCAACTTTGCGACCAATTAAAGTAGACTTTCATTAACTTTACGAGTACCTTGGCTTGAGTTTATGTCTGGTGTTTAGACTAGAGGAAGTTCAACTTTGGTCTCTAAAGTACATGATAATAATTTTGATGACACTGTCCTATGTATGTCAAAGTGAATCGGTATTAACACAGCAATTTTAAACGCAATTAACAACGAAATTCATAAATATAGAAAGTTTTAAAAATAGAAGAAATTTGTTTGAAAAAAGAAAACTATATAAATGAAATTCAATTTTATATATATATAAAATATATATAAATATTAAAATATATAAATTTAAATTCGTTGTTTAGCCTTAAAACTACTTATAATTTAATAAACACCTTTTAGTGTTCTGTGATGTTTTGTTCATAATTTAACTAACCTGAAGATGGTGCTTGTTTGCAGTGAAACATGTAGCTAAGTGCAATTACAAAAAAAGCTATACGAAAGGTATTTATACAGGGTGTGCCAAGAAGAAACAGATAAACTTTCAAGACGGATCCTACTGGTGAAAATATATTTAAAAAAAAATCATATTAACATAATATGCACGAAAACTGTTAGTTGTCTATCTAGTAGCCATTTTGAAATGAGTAAAGGAAATCAGTTGATTCTTTTTACATCACTAAGTAACATACAAAATTTCAACTCGGTATCATTTCTGTTCAAAAATATGAATTTTTGTTCAAAACACAAAATGGCAATTGTATAGACAACTATCCATCTTAGGTCACGTGTTCAAATGAACTTTTTGTTATTTTCACCATTAGAATACGTCCTGAAAATGTTTCCGTTTTTTCGTGAGCACCCTGTATATTATTTTGTAAGCGTTTACTAAAGTTTCTAATCTTTGAAACATTTGAATAATTTTAAAATCTTATAATTAATATCTCTAGTGTGAAGGGAGTAAATGTGTTTTTATTTATTACGATGCTTTATTACATTTTTTATAAATTAAGTTTTGTTTTATTTCCTAAATTTTGAGGATGGTTGTTCCTACAACATTTACGATATGTCTTCATGTTGTTGTTTTTTATTATTATGTAATTCTAAAGACTTTAATGTTATTTTCAGTAATCAAATGTTCCGCTTGCGGATGAAACCAGATCGACTGCCACTTATTTTCCCGCGCTCTGGTTTTTTAATTAAGCTTGGACCACAAACAGGTCTTTTGACCCAATGATGTCCCTTTTCTCCTGAATTGCTTACCTAATGATATTATTTGTTTTAGCTTATATTAGATTTAGATACAAAGAATGTTGTTTATCTATGTTTTGCTATACAGAAGTTGTTTTGTTTTTTTTCGAGTTTTATATATTTCGTGTGCGTATTATAAAAATAAATATTTACAAAAATTAAATAAATTCATTTATTCATGTATTAACACAAAAGATAAATAAAAACAATAACAAATAATAATAATAACGAATAAAATGAATATATGCAACTTCGAAGAACCTGTAGTGTCATCAATAATAGTACTTATCAACAAATAGCCTATTTATATTGACAGTGGTGTTAAAGTTTACCTTAAAACATAAAAACACTACGAATTCCTTCTGGTTGGTAAAATGTAAACACAATATTTACTGTACACAACTGTTCACTTGAAATATTATGGATTTCTGGTATAGTAAGTAATACTCGACGTAGTGGATTTGATACGTTTCGTTTGTTTAGTGTGGCGTTTAAATACAGGCACTTTTATTTCCAGAAAGCATGGAGGGTTGTTTAGGAAGAGGGTTATAAAATGTTATCGACCCAGTCCGTCACGCTACTACCCCCAATGTAAAGAAGAAAAGAAGTCAGATTATATCTAGTCTTAAAACGAATTCGTAAAATTAGTTTAAAAAAAAGATTATTTACTTTAAAAAAGTAATTAATTCTAAGCGTTTAATTTAAAACGTTAAAAAAATGAAGAACAAGAAAAACTATATATAGAAATAGTGTTGGAAACATTATTACCACATTCATTCAAAACTTACTCTACATTCACTCAATAAAGATTTTTATCCAAATTTGTGTTACAAAATGTCTCAAAAGCTGTTCTATCAACTTCGTACAAATGTTGGTACTGTCAGGGGTCACTTATAGTAAGTACAGGCGTCATAATACAGAGTGAACCTAACCTAACCTAACCTAACCTAACATAACCTAACCTAACCTAACGTAACTCTACACCTTTTTCATGTAGTCTTTGATTAGATCCCTCTCTTTACCATTCTTTCAGGTCTTGCTTAAACAAATCTTGTGCTTTTCTGGCCCTATTAGAGTATTTAAGGGATAATAATCTTTATTTTATGTTCTTTGCTTCCTTTTTTTAAAATGCGATTATAACTTGGAGGTTTTTCGCCTATAAACAACAAGAGTCGAAAACCTAAGTGTTTTTAGTTTCAGGGAAAATTGACAATAAAACGAATAAGAACAGCAATTTTTCAAAGTATAATATTCAAGAATCTCTTTAGTTTAGATATATAGAAGACATATATAATATAGATAGAGATAATGACGTTTCATATATATATATATATATATATATATATATATATATATTAAATACCATAAAAAAAGAAATCAACTTCTTAGGCTCAGCGGACTAGATTTATTTTTCGTAGATAACAATATTTGAGCTAGGGAAATTTCAATTTATTTAAAAACCTCCACAACAAAACGCTCTCGCAACTTCAATTTTCGTTCTTCAAAGAAAAGGACATGATTTTCTATTGGATTAACTAACATTACTTGCTTTATTAAAACTAAAATTTAAAATATAATCGAATACGTAATACAATTAAATAAATTATTAATTAGGTAATGCAATATGCACTAATTAATTGCTTCCACAGCCGAATATGTTTGTGTTATTTGTAATAGATACATTTACAACTCTGAAATTACTCTGTGAATAGCGCCTTCAGCTGTGAATTTATCTAATTAATAGAGGCATCCCATTAACATATCATAGTAACCCACACATTCATCAGTAGTCCCTTTGAGGAGAAATTATCAAATTGTTTGTAAGATTAGTAAATTTATCAAACTAATTACAAATTGGTGAAATGTTTTTACGTAAACAAATGATGACGTAATCATTTACAGAATAATGTCTCTATGTAAAAGAGAAAATATGTAATATTCTTTTTTACCACGTTTTCCCCAACGTGTGCCTTATGAGGGAAATTGATATGGAATTTATCAACCTACAAAATATTTAGAAGCTTACTTTCCTTGTGAAAATAATGATAACCGTTGTAATGAAAGACTTGCCGAGCAAAATAACAACTACCTATCTATAATTCAATGCTTAAAATTCCAATTCCAAAACCTGGTAAGCTGGCGCATGAAGAATAATCCTACCGACCGATCAACTTACTTCCTCTACTATCAGAACTAGTCGAGATATTATTATCCAATAAATTAAAACCTATCTTGTTCAAATTGATTCCCAGTTACAAGTTTGGTTTTCAAACGCGCTATTCCACTATTAGAATACATAGCGTTGTAAATGTTATTTATAATAGGCTACATTTGAGATAAAGCAATATTGTTCAGCAGTTTTATCTAGAGATTAAAGTATGACCATACTGGACTTCTCTACAAAATAAAAAAGATTTTGTTACACCGTATACATACAGATTTTCTAAGTAAAATTTCAAGACAGTGCCAGTGTGACAAACCACTCTGATGTATCCCAGAGTTGTGCCATTGGTCCGATGTTGTACGTTCTTTATACAACTGATTAGCTACCAAATCTAGATACTACAATTAATTGCTTCATTTCCATTCCTGATGACATATCCATATTGGCCATTAGTATGATCACAGCATATTCAAACATATCTACAGAACTGCCTTAGGAAATGAAGGATTAAAGTAAACGAATAAAAAAGCAATGACGATTACGCTACGAAGAGAAACCTCCCCTAGGTGTTTCTAAACGATCAGATCATACCACAAATAGACAGACATATTGACTAAACGCAAACAACTCAATATAAAATTGAATCAAAGGTGATGTTACTTGGACACAGATCAAAATTATCACAGGAAACGTTTTAACAGATATAATGTTTTGAATCCGAGTTGTAGATTTATCTTTCAGTAAGCCAACAGTAAATATAGCAGACACTGGTTGCATTCCACATTACTAAAAATATGTCTTGACAAGTGTGATATTGTTCATTGTTATTTTGTAACAGATTACAATGTTGGAGATTAAAAAAGAGTAAATAAATTAAAGCGAAAGGTTTATTTTAGTTTTTTGTCATTTATTCCTGAAGATATTAGTTTATTATATCCATCTGATGATGGTTTTATCATCTGATGATTTATCCATCTGATGATGAGGTTTTATTAAATTTGCTGACGCTTTTCTTTCCTTCTTCTTCTTTTTATGGAGCCGATTTAGATGAATTAGTTGTCTATATACTTTTTGTTTGCTTTCTTAAAGTGTATATTCTATCAAAAACCCACAGGGGCTCACTAAAGGCTTGCAATCCCGAAGGCCCTAGCTGGATCTACTTTTTTTCACGTAGTATTGAGTTAGATCCCTCTTTTTCATCTTTCGTGACAGGTTTCTTATAAACAACTCTTGTTCTCGTCCGACCGAGACGATATTCGAGAGATAGAGGTCTTTATTATATGTTCACACCCCCTCCCCTTTTCAATAAGACAATGATGACCGAGAGGTTTTCCTCCTGTAAATAAAAACATTTCAGCAAAATTTTATAGAACCTGTTGTTGAGTAAATCGTTACTTTGAGTTATTTTTTTCGTATTTCCGATACCGCCAAATCTAGAGTTATAGAAAAAATTTTAATGCTTTCGAGATACGGCCAAAAATATATCAATTTTTATAAAAATTCACTGGACTGCCGGAATTGCACACACGCGCGCACGCACGCGCGCGCGCACACACACACACACACATTGCAAAATTTAACTTTTATGCTCTGGTGACTTGAAAAGAGATATTTCTACGGGAAAAAACCAACGTTAATTTTGTTGTTGATCCAACTGCGATAATTTTATGAGAAAGTACAAATTATTACCTTGATAATTACCCTCAATTTATATCTTCAGTAGGACAATACAAAGAACAAACAACGATATAAATCCAATTTAAGTTGAAAACACAGGCGTTAACAACAACCTTTGCTCGAGTCGAGACCACAAAACACATTTCCTTTCTGAATCACGAACAAATGTCAACCGCTGATGAAAAACTTGTTAAACTTTGATTCCGTCAAGGAATGGAAACATCAAGGGAAATATATTTAGAAAGTTATTTCCGTATAATTTATCATAATCAATTTTTACCAACGGTCTGACAGGATTTCCAATAAAAGCTATAAAAATAGTTTAAAATGTTAAAAATTTATTATTTAGATCAAATTTAGGAGTGAGCATATTTTTGTAAAACACACTGTGTAAATCGCGGGATTCAGACTCAAAAGTCTATTATGAAAAACTGTCTGGAGATATTAACAGTTGCAGGCCTAGAACTTTTTTGAAATTTCGTACTTCAAAAAAGCGTTTTTAGTCGAGAAGGGAACATGTTTCGTCAATATTTAACAAAAAGTAGTTCCAAAAAATTTAAAAGTAGTAAATCCAATGATACACCATAATTTAAAAGTTGTGGAAAGAAAACAAAATAGTGGACCTACATGGAAAACATTTGTTCACATGGCTAAGTTTATTGTTGTATAAACAATTTAACACAAAATGAAGAAACAATATGAAATAAACTCTCAAACTTGAAATTTGAACAACTCAACATTGCCATATCTCAAATTTGTTTATTTCCAATTAGGAAAGCATTTTAAATTAGATATTTGAAAATTTGCCATATCGTTTAAAATCTCATTTCATACTGGTTTCTTATTTTGTCTCAAAATGTCTTTTAAATTAATAGCATAGTCAAGATAATAAAGGTTAATCAACAATTGGTCCCAATATTTTTAAACGGTAAAAGATACTAAAAATCAACTTTCATCAAAATGTATCTCTTATACGAACATAAATATAAAGAATCACATGATTAAAGTTTTTATTTGCAAAAATGTAGAGGCATAGCTCTAACCTATATGAAACAAGTTTATTGACGCCATCATGGCACCTACCCAGCTCCATCATAAAATGTAATAAAAACAGATCCCCCAAATGTAATGCCCTAAAGTTGATTTCTTGGTCCTTTAAGAAATACTAAATTGTATTGGTAGATCAAGGTGTCTAGTTTTTTAACGTCATAATTATGTCGAAAAAACAGAAGTCGATAATTTTCGCCATTACCAAACTTATACTGTAATTCATAAACTGGGTAAGTATCATTTTCGAATCAATTGTATATAATATCTTTGAAAAGAAAAACATAACGCTTAAAAACTACACACATAAAATCAGAAGGCAGTAAAAGAAAGTTGAAACAAAAAGTACTTCTCTACACTGACATCCATTTCTAAAATTAATTTAGTTATTTATTTCCTCAAGAAGTAAACTGTCAGTCTAGTAGAAGCCAGACTGGGGTAAGTGAACTTGTTAATTGCGTTGACATACAGACAGAACTTTGTACAACTACTTCCTGCCATTCACTTTGACATTAAAACTAATCTGATATGACATAACTGCACAACTTGAACAAAAGAAAAACGTATCGGAGAAAAATTATGTAGTTGAAATGTTTGATTAACAAGATAATTATTGGTCCCATGAGCTAGAGGGTCACTTGATGTTTAGGGTATCGATTTAAAAAAAATTAAATATCTTATATTTGTATTTAAAAAAATGTGTAGATGTGAGATTTGTATGAATATATATCAAGTTTTTTTTACGTAGATTTTGGTTTGTGTACCATCACGAAACCGTTCAATTTCAAACAGTGAAATTTATGGTTTTTCACGAGATGATTGCATCACTGTAAAATGTGTATTCATCTCACAATTTTAAAAGTGTTTTGTAAATATTTGAAGGTAGGTGATCGATAGAAAATATTATATTTCATCAATAGGACCAAAAGTGAAGCTTTTCAATACAAGCTCGGTCTCCGCCTCGGCCGGAAAATGAACGATTATCGAAAAGCTACTTTTGGTCCAAGTGATGAACTGTATTTTTCGTTATACTTTAAATAATATAAGAAAACAATTTCACAAAAATTAAAATGTTATAACCTATTTATAGTATTTTCAAATCGATGGTAACAGCTGTTTTAACGGCGGTTATTTACAATCGAGAGAATCGGTTTTTTTTTATAGTTGCTTTACAATCGTTATTTAATTCGTATAAACGAAGTAACAGCTGATGACCTCGACGTCAGCTGATGTTTATAGGTCCTAGGACTAAAAAGAACAACTTTAGCAACTCAATGCATGTATTGAAAACAGGTATTATGGAGCAGTAGGGCGATTTTTTTTTTCTCCCGCAAAAACTGGTGGATTTCGATTTTTAACCAATTAAAATGCCTTATGATATTTGTAAAAAACCCAGTACTGTATAACTGTGATACTCCCTCCCTCGTATTTACAATGTTTTACATCGAATTTAGTTTCACTGAAATCGGCTCCTTGCTTTAAAAGTTATTTTAATGAATATTGTATAAAAACCATATATTGAGACAGTCGAAAATCATGTTTTGTAAGGTGTTTAGAACGATATAAAATCTGTACCCGTCATTTTACAGGAATAAAAACATAATGTTCAAAAATTTGTCATTGTCTAAAACGGATACTTTATTCCGAAATTTCGAGCTTATAAAAATCTATATATTTGTCTCCTTGTCAAATTATAAAGTATATTTTTGCAAATATTCAAAGTTAGCCGAAGTTTGGTAGTGACCGTTAAAACAGCTCATTTTGAGGCAGTTGACATTCGTGGTTTTTCTTCAGGTGTTTGCAATGCTATAAAATCTGTATGTCATTTTACGGGAATGAAAATATAGCATTTTGTGCATAAAATGTTGGAGAATAAGATCTTCATAATAGATCGGATAATGTTTTTATCATCGACTAAAATAAAGACTTTATTTCGCAATTTAGAACTGAACAAAGTTCTCACAAAGTATTCCTTTTGTAAATATTAAAAGATAGCTGATGAACGGAGAAAAGAAGTGTTTTTGCGACAATTTCCATGGAAGATTTTTTTAAATTCAACCCTTAGAAATATTTGTAAAAAAACAAGTACAGATTTGAAATGTATTCCCCAATACATTTCAAGCGTTTTACATATGATTTTGTTTATTTCACTGAACTCGACCTCTTGTGTTGAACGTTATCGCAATTTAAGTGAAATAATGTTCCGTCATAAAACCGCTCATTTTGTAGAAAGTCGGAATTTGTTTAGTTTTTCAAGAGATGTTTGCATCACTATAAAAGAATGAAAATATAGAATTCTCAGAAAATGGAGAAAAATAAGATCTGTAGATTGGTCGTATATTGGTAACACGGAAATAACGTTTAATGCCGTCTCAAATAGAAACTTTATTCCGCAACGATGATCCAGATATTTATCGAAATCATTTCTAATTCTGACAACGTAGGCATATCTATTTTTTTTTTTTTTGTAAATAATGAAAGATACCAGAAGTAGTTACGATAACAATTAGATAAATCTATACTGAAACTAAAGTTCGTTTTGTAATTCCAAATAATAGAAATGGAATTAAGCCCTGAATAAAGGGGGTGGGGTGACTTTATGATCACACAGACAAGATTTTATTAATTCTACGCAAGCAGGATTAATTCCTTAAAATCAACGCTTGTTCCTTGAAAGAGACTAACGTAATTTCCAACCTAAACTCGTTTGTGTGAAATCTGACACTCATATCAGTCCAAATATATATATGAAAACGAAATATTTTACTGTATTAAAATTAAAGCTTTTGACAAGTTGAACATGACTATATATTTTTTGTATATGGATATTTTACGGTTACGGTTTTTTATATAAATTTACGGGCAAGGCAATCTCGTAGGACCTAGCTGGATCTACATCTCTTTTCGTGTAGTCTCGGGTTAGATCTCACCTATCATGTCTCTCTTGCAACGCTATTAGAGTATTCGAGGGCTAGGTGTCATTATTTTAAGTTCTTTTCTTATTTCTATTTAAGGATATTATAACCGAGACAATTTTTTTGTCTTGATTACCACCATCAGTTGATTATATTAATGAGTTTAGTCCATCTTATATTTCAGAAGAATCGTATAATTCTAATTTTTTATTATTTTTTTTTATTTTATGCTGAAATTCTAAAAATATGATTAAATCTACAGTTGTCCATAAACCTAACTAAAACAACATCTGCCACAGTAGAACGAGTGAACTTCAATAGGGTGGCGTTTGCATAATACTGCAAATTAGAGACAGAATTAATAGGGTCAAAGAGATCCATTTTGTTTGCCAACTGAAAACATTCTGGTTCAGTGTACTTCCCTCATAGTTTCTATGTTTTCAAAATTAATTATAACATCTATACTTTAACATTATTATAATCAAGTACACATTTAATTCAAATACAAGTTAAAAGTTTTAAAAGGAAATGGGGTAGTTGGCATTGTATTATTGCGTACATTTTCCATTAAGACAAATTAAATTGAACTGTATACAAAATCAGACTTTCTCATACACAAAATCAAATACTAATTAAAACCAAATTCTGGTTTTGTCAAAAATGACAAACGATTTTGATTGAATTTTGTAAAAAAGATCAAACCAAAAATATTGATTTATCATACACAAAATCAAATACTAATAAAATCATATTCTGGTTTTGTCAAAAATGACAGACGATTTTGATTGAATTTTGTAAAAAGGACCAAAACAAAAATACTGCTTTCCCACACACAAAATCAAATTCTGATTCAATTTGATTGAATTTTGTAAAATGGTCAAAACAAAAATACTGCTTTATCATACACAAAATCAAATACTAATGAAAATCAAATTCAGATTTTGTTAAAAATGACTCAAACGATTTTGATTGAATTTTGTTTAAAACATTGGTCAGCATCCCCAAAAAAATGACAGTTTATCGGTGAGATATTGGTTAAAAAGGAGAAATGAACAACCAGCCTGGATTCCACGATCACCTTTCATACTTTCATACTTCTCAGAAGGGAAGTGACTGAATACTCAACCAGTATGATACGGTGTCACGCGGGTGTTGTACAGATTTATTGAAGGCGCCAGCAAAGCCAGTAGCGTTGCACCCAGAGAAAAACGGACAATAAAGGTGTAAAACAATAGTATTACCATTACAAATTATTAAGTATATGATTTGCGTAAAAACAGAGAAAAATATTATTTTGAAATATTTTCTAAAACACTAAAACCATTACTAAAACGCACGTGAATCCCACAATAATTATAAACGCGTTTCATTCATCATCCTCACACAGTAACTACTTTGTAGTGATTTAAATAAGGTCTCTCTATTAAAAATTACATAACATTTCACTCTCTTTAGTTATGTACATTGATAATAAATTCATACATTTATTTGTTTTCCCTTACGTATGTATAAATTTTGCATTAATGTTTGTTTCACAATTACAAGATATAATTTACAATATATTTTTAAAATCAAAATACTTATAATTTTACTTTATTATTATTTTATTAATATTAAATGTTGAGCTTGACTTATGATAGCTTTTTATTTATAGTTTGATTGGTGTAGCTCGTGTATCACTGAAGAGGACGACCTTGTCGTTGAAACGCGTCTGATACTTAGGCGTATTTTTTTGTGAGAATTGTGTTCTGTGTGTTGGTTATACTGTTTATTATTATTATTATTATTTTAATTAAACACGAATAATTGCAATATTAATTTTAAAAAACCAGGAAGAACAGATAAAAACAATCGGGTGAAACTATAGTTCAGAGCGCGTTGTGGTGATAATAGCTGAAAGGTGAACGTGGAACCTTCTTTAGGTCTTGAATATTCTAACATTACTCTCACGTACCCGAAGGCTCCTAGCTGGATCTACATCATGTATTCTTGGGTCAGACTCCTGTTTGTAATCTTTCCTATCAACTCTATCTTTCTGACCCTGACGTTATTACAATATTCAAGGGGTCTTTGTTTCGTCTTCTTTTGTTCTTTTTTTTATGTAAGGCGATGACGAAGGAGAGGTTTTTCGGTTTTACACAAGAGCGGCAGGGTATTCTAATATCATTAGGGTAGGAAAAAAACAAGGGTCGATTAAAACCTCACACGAATAATGAAAGGAAGAGAGATCTCAACTAAATCTGCATGAAGAAATGTGTCGATTCAGCGAGAGACCTTCGGGTTTGTCATATCAGTACTCAATATAAATGAGTGATGAAAGATAACAGCTCCATGGTGGATTATTTATTTTTACAGATAACCGGCATATTTGGAGACAAGGCAACAAAGTATTTTTGTTTGGCTACTTAGGAGCTACTTTTTACCAAAATTTGACCAGAATCAAAAAGTGTTTCTTTTCCTTATGACAACTATTCCCAAGTTTCTAGTTATGAAAGAATATTAAAAGCTCGAGATAGGGTTAAAATATGCCTATTTACGAAATTTGATTAAAGTTGGGATTAGCGTTGATGGACATCATTTCAAAAACCATTTTGTTGGACACGGAGGAACATAAATTGGGTGTCAGTTATAGTTTGATTGGTGTAGCTTGTGTATCATTGAAGAGGAAGACCTTGTCGTTGAAACGCGTCTGATACTTAGGCGTATTTTTTGTGAGAAATGTGTTCTGTGTGTTTGGTATACTGTATAAATTGGGTGATTCACTAAGAAATCTATATTAATTTTTTTTTTAACTCTTTGAGAAAATAAAAGATACAGATCGATAGTATCATCACACTGGTCTAGGCCTAATTACAGTTTTTATAGTACAGAAAATATATTAAATTAAAATAAGGACAATTAAGAGTAATAAAATAAAAACTCCACCGTTTGGACAGACAGACTGACAAACAAACACTATCGTTCTTTTTATATTGTGTTGCCTTGGACTGTTTAATATATAATATAGTTAATTACCTTAGAGGTTGTCCTCAGTCCGTATAGGCCTAATAGTTTGGCTATAGCGCTGTTTCGCCGAACACTGTCGGCTTCGTCAGGCCGACCGCCGACAGTGTTCGGCGAAACAGCGCTGTAGGCAAACTATTATACCGACTGAGGACAACCTCTAAGGTAATTAACTATACTATCGTTCTGTTGATGAAAATATTCAACCACTCGTTTAATTTTCTATAGTTACTATTAAGTTGCTATATAGGACTCTAATTCAATATAGCGGATTCAAGATGGCGACTGAACATTTTAACATATCACAAAAAGTAGTACAGTAATTATTCACAAACTTTAATCAATCCTAAATTGATATGATGAAAACTGTGGAAGAACATTCTTCGATGTATATAAATAAATATCTAAATTAATTAAATAAAATGTTCGTTTCGTTGTATTTTAGATAGAACGGTTATGTAATAAACTAATTTAATGTAGAATTTAAAATAATTCGTATTGCGTTTTTCAAAGATTAGACGAAGAGCAGTGTCGTTACTAACTTTATTCAACAGGATGTTTTATTCTTGACTATTTATTAGAATAAGATAGGTGTGTAAATGTTAAATATTCCATACCTATTTTTTTTCCATTACATACCAGGTGTGTAAATGTAATTTTTTTCTTCTTTTTTTTTTCTTTTTCCTTTTTTTACCATTACTCGTTACCACATATTCAAAATACCCGAATTTTAGTCCATACTAAATCAATTTTTGAGACATATCCTACATAAATTGTCTTTTCGTCTAAAATAACAATTTTCAGACAAAATATTTTTGAAATAACACTTATTTACATGTTACGTATAAATAAACACTTATAAACACTTTCTAAATGCACACATTATACATGTACATGAACAATGATACACAAAACCTAATACACGGTAGACGGAACTCTTAAAACTTGAATTAACATATTGCGTACATTTATTGATGAAGCTAGGAGAAATGAGGGGAAAGGCCTGGTTATTGATAGAAGTGACTATCATTTCTATAAATAGGTTAAAATAAACAGTTTTGTCGTTATAACCTGCAAGATATCAATAAATTGTAAATGACTGTATGAACATCGTTCAATATTTACTAAAACTAACCTAAAAATGTTATGAGAAAATGACTCTATTAAAATTGTGTCAATACAGCGTGTTTTGCATGGAACGAAAGGTCCATTGAAGGAATATAATCAATCAACCGAAATAAATGTGATAGTTGAAACAACGGTTGAAAAACAGAAAAATTATAAAATGTCGGCTGCCTTTTGATATTTTTTCGTTAGAAATTTATAAAATAAAAGGATTTTGATCATTAGACTTAAACTATTCTGAAGCAAAATACATTTTCAGCTCTTAAAACAGTATTCTAGTTTTCAATGTAAATTAAGAGGCTTTTAACAGCATTTGACCCCTAATCTCATTGTGGCCCCTACCAAATTATAAAATCGGCATTTTTTTTTTACATTTAAGGATTATTTACACCACAAATTCAAAACCGTACTTTTCTTTATTAGCAAATTTTATCCATGTATTTATTATATGAAATAAGTTGGGTCCCTTTTTTTCAACTTTTGTGAAATTGTTATTGTGAAGCCTATACTTAAACACTCTAAACTACAATATTATTTGATAAATTGCTGTGATAAAAGTTCTTTTTTTTCTTTTTACCAATAATTTTTTAACGTAAATTTTATTGTACTTATGTCACAGTAAATACACACTGCTCTACAATTCTTCACATTTCTCCAAAATTTTAATATAATCTGGAGAGCTGATTTTGAGAAATTATGATTTTTAATCGAATTATATGATTTTTACCCAAAAATCATGAACTGCCATTTTTTTTAAAGATGGTGATCAAAACGTTTTGTTTGGGTACTTAAGGGTATTTTAGAAATGCAATCAAAATCGTTCCAACAGATTTTAACAAAATCATCATTTTGAGTTTTTACAAAACAAAAAAAATATATATATCTTTGATAATATATATAAGCTATGGTTTTCAGATTTGGTACACGCGTTTTTTTAAAATTATTTTACAAGAGTACCAAAAATAAAAACTTTTGGACATTTTAAAAATGGCATCCGTTTAAAATATTTAACTGAATATCTAGAATAACTTTACAAGACATCAAATATTTTCACTCTTTAAACAATAAACAAAACAGTTGTTTACATTTTTTCTGTAGGTGAAGGGATAACAGAACTAGCAAAAACAAAACCTAAAAATTGAATATCTTTGGTAAGAGTACAGTCATTTTACCCAGTATTCAAGCGATTTTTGATTTAGTTTATTTATAAATTTCTGAATCTTCAATCTATACAATGGTTCATAATATCTAAAATAAACAGATTTGAAGATAAAATTACCAGAATTGGAAACTGTTTTACTTTTATGCTAATCTCGGGTGTTTTAGACTATTATCAAGAAAATAAATTTTTAGTTTTCAAAAGATATTCAGTTATATTTTAAACTACAGAAAAAAATTAAAATATTCGGTTTGTCGTAAAGAGAGGAAATAGTTTTCTTCTAATTTTTTGTTAAGTTAACGGTTTAACTATGTAAAAAATAGAGGTTAGAGAAGAATTTAAGAGCTTTCGGACCTATGTTTATATGAACTTTTTTCTATATTTTTACTAGCAATACAACACGTTCTTCGTGAATCACTCTGTATATTTAGAGATAAAATATCGTGTTTTATTTTAAACAGAAAAGACTACATTCCTAAACATGAGGGGAGAACAATGAAAACTTTAGGGTTCAAAGCCTACGCCAACTTTTAATCACAGCTTTGTTACAGGAGTCAGTGGTAGCACTTTTGATAACAAAAATATTATTTTATTAATGTAAACTAAATTCGAAAATGTTTAATTATTTAAGCTAGTCGAAATCAAATACCTTGACATGTTTGGACGTGTTTGCGTGTCCGCCCACTTATTCAGCACTACCATGAAATTGATATTGTAAATATATAGACAACCCGTTTCGAGCGCCAGCGATTTTGAAATTTTACGAGCATTTTATTTACCCAGTATATGAAAGTATATAGTGCAAGTTATCGGTAATCGCACAAAATTTGAACATGCGTTTTTTGAATGATCATCACGTTTCATAACCTCAGAAAACCCCAAAAGTTATCAAAATTAAAATTTCGAACATTGATCTTCCAAGAAAGTGTAATACACGAATAGTTATGAAATCCATCAGGGCGAATAACCGACAGTAACGAGTGTAGACTTCTTCACATATATAGGGATTCGATTTTCATCAGCAGACACGAGCGAAGCGAGTGTTTACTATACAATATATATATATATATATATATATATATATTTACGAATCCCCTTAGGGCCTATCCAACGTCAAGAAAGTATATACACAATTACAAGTTTCAGAAAACTGTTTTAAACCAACTTACCCTATTGGAAAACCTTTATCTACCAAAACAATTTAACATTTCCTACAACGGTTTAGAAACAAACTTGTAGGCATTACAATTAGAGAATCAGCTTGTATTATATTGTATGATGGGGCTGGGTAAGTACCATGAAGGGACCCATCAACTTTGGTTTAATCATTTTCTGGAATATATTCTAAGTTTGAATACTAGAGAGGTTGTTATATAAATTTAGTATTTTATTAGTACTTCTCGTGTTTTGTACCGCAGAAAACTGGTTTGGGCGACATTAGATGCAGATTTTCAAAAACTACACAAAACGAGCTTTAAATAAACACTAGACAACGTTTAGAGAAAAAATTATCCTAAAAAATATTGTTGATACTTTAGCTAGTTAACAAACTTGCTAAATTTAAACAACTTAGGGCTAAAATTGTGTTATCTATTGTATTTCTACAGACAAGATATTAATAAACTTTGTGCTTAATGAGTTGGAAACCATTAATTATAATAATAATAAACCAACACAAATTCTCACACCTATACGTTTATTAATGAAACGCGTTAAAATCTGATCATTGTAGTTCGAAGATAACTGAAGATGGCGACTGTGACGTTGAAACAGGTTGATCAATAAACGTATACATAAGGTAATTTGTGTTAGTTTATTATTCTTATAATTAACACACTAGATAACTTACGTACAGCTTAGGCCTGTATAAAATTCAGCAGAGCTTAAATATATTCGCTAAAGAACTCCTCTACAACCACTCAACCTACAGGGGGATGGTCTCATTGGAAAACTTAGTGTCTGAGGATCAATAAACAAGGATATATATTCTGAGGATCTATATATTGTTATATACAACATGAATGTAACGTAACTTATGATCACAACGGCACTTAGCGGCGTTTTTTTGGCGACAACAATTTTCTTACAAAATTTGATTTTTTAAAATATGAAATGCAGAAATGAGGCAAAACTCTTAAGGGGAGGGGGTTTCCTAACCTTTCCAAAATAGTCGACTAGAGAACTTTTTTACCTAGTTATAAATATATTATAACTGAAACATAATTGTTTTAATAAAAACCGTCCTAGCTTTCGAATACTCTAAAAGCGTCAGGATAGAAAGAAAACAAGAGATGATGAAGAGAGGAAAGATTAAAGAAAATAATTTAATATGAAACAAGATGTAGAATCAGCTAGGGTATCTCGGGTTTGCCATGCTCAAGACTACAGTAAGTCCGTGAGGGTTGAAAATTAAACAAATATATGGTTTGTGTGACAAGAGAAGACTGAAGGAGAAATAGAAAGGACCTTCAGTGAAGCTTACTTACAGGAAATCTCTAACTTTCAATTACTTTTAATTGCAGTATTGGTTACTGGACCAGAACTAACATCTTGTACAATGTTAACCAATTACAAATCAAATAACTGGTACGGAAAAGTTATTGTCAGAGTTTTATTAAAGTAGAAAAGGTATTTTAGAGTTTCCAAACCTTCCAATACTTACCATTCACAAATCATTTCTTTTCTCGTTCTCAGAATATTCAATTTATTACAGACATAAAACAGGAATGGAAATTTTCAATATTTTCATTAAATCTAAAAAAAAAAATGGATCGTCTCACAAAAAGGTATTGAACACGTTAATGTTTGCAAATTTCATTTTTTTTTTTTTTTTTTTTTTTTTTTTATTCTGGATGTGTTGCAAGTTTATTTTTTAAAACGTCACGATCGGAAAAGATTAAGAATTGATCAAAAGAGATCTGATTCGAATGATGAAAGGGATCTAACCCAAGACTGCATGACAAAATATGTAGATCCAGCTAGGTTCCCTCGGGGTTGCCAAAACCGTATTCACTATGAAGTGAGCTTCTGAGGGTAAAAATGTATACCAAATATTTGAGTTACAAACTTGTTATTAGAATTTATAAACACCATCTCTTACATGTCATGAACATTGTATTTATGAAAACAAATTCTCCTTTTTATTATAATTAAAACAGAATCTGTCTGAGTGAGTAGAGTGAACAATTTTTACTGATTTCCTGTTTTTATTATTTCTATTTGATTGTGTGTTTATTGATTATTGAAAGTGTTTTTTAATGGTTATACATACAAGAGTACCGTGAATCATATGAATGCATGAGTGTATGAAGTTGTTACTGTTCCCATATTTCTTAATAACTTAAAATAATTAAATTTTGAACAGTACTGAGATAAGTTGTAGTAAAACTTTGAGTCTAGTGACAGTTTGTTTTTAATTTTCCCAGTATACGAAGTATAGTGTAGGTATAATAATCGTCAAATATTTCGACCTTCGTTTTTCACATTCCGTGACCTCAGGAAAAATTTTTTTTTCTACATGTCGTCCGTCCGTACGTTGTAGGCCACAAACATAAATATAGGAACATGAAATTTGCTATAGGGGACTATAAAGTGCACATCTATATAATATTCAGAAAATTTCGAAAATAGTTAAAATGGCTGACACTTTAAAACAGTTTTTTGGTTATACCACGTGTGTTATTCAAATTAAAACAACTTACATTGGATACAAATTTCTATAAATTCTGAGTACTAACCCCTACGTCTCTACGATGACAAATAGAGAAGTTAATGTTAAAAATCTAATTTGGAATTTCGTCTCAAGAAAATGTGATATTCGTATACAGGTTAAGACCCTTTGTTCTACCAATACAATTTAACATTTCTTACAGGTTCCAAGAAACCAACAATGGGTATTACATTTAGAGGATCTGCTTGTATTACATTGTACGCTGGGTAAGTACATTATCAACTTGTTTTTAACATTTCCTACAAGGCCTAATAAACCAAATTTGTGTTATGCCATGTTGACATATAGAGAATCTGTCAAGCATTACATTGTATGATGGAGCAGGATTAGTACCAGAATGGCCCCCATCAAATTGTTTTTCTATGAAAACACTGATTCTAAAACAAATAACACAATTAATCAAAACTAACTTGCAGAACATAACTAACAAAACTTCCTCAGTACGTTTGAATTAAAATGAATGAAACTTTGCTCTGCTCTGCTCTCTGACTGAAATATGTTGCTGGTTACACGAGGCTAGACCGCAGGAAGTTCTTAGTCCTTTCCGGACCCTGAAAGGATGGTTGGGTTTGAACTGATGTTCGGTTAGAGAGAGGGATAATTGTGGTCAAGTTGAAAAGTTGAGAGATAATTGTTTCCATGTTTTGTATTGATTTAAATATAATTGCAAACTTCCTTCTTTTGTAAATCCGGTTTATACATTAAAACATTTTGAGCTTGTTCAATCCGTTTAGATTATTTTAGTGATACGGTTCTGGGTTTGTATCTTGAACTATTGCTATTTACAAAAATGTTCTATCAACCAACAGAGTCATAAACACTACCATAAGCCATCATTTGTGTATAAAAAAAACTTATACACGACGTTTCCAGAGAGTAAATCAACTCCCCTTATCAAGTGATAAACCTAAAGCATATTAACTTTCCTTTATAAATAGAATCCGAATACAAGGAAAAATCCTTTAATAATAGATTAAAATTAAATTAATTTACTTTTAAACAGAAACACTGTTAAGTCAGTAGAAACTAGAGGAACAATTTCGATCGAATTTCGTATGTTCATCTTTTGGCCATACCTCGAGGGTTTTTAAAAATCTTCGAAAACTGAAAATTTGATGACAATTTTGCTAAAATGATCTATAAATAAAGCATATAAGGACCCAAATACAATGTAATAGTTGTCTTCTCTTCCATAATTTCGGGAATTGTTAAAACAAAATTTCATAGAGCTGTTAAAGCTTAATTTCCTAATACTGCTTCTAGCGATTTCATTTAAATATTATTGCAATGATTCAAACATGTGTGCAAAATTTTAAGTAATAAAAGTAAACAGTTCAGGCTCAATTTAACAAGCCTTTGTTATAAAAAGAAAAAAAATTAATTATATAGGAAAGAAGCTTAGGCTTTATTTATTTATTTTTGTTGTTGTTTAAATAAAAAACCTCTTTGTCATAATCGTCTTATATAATTTTTGTGACCTCTATCGTCTTACATACAGACGACGATCGGACGTCATGTAGAAAATAATTTTTGTCTACAGTTGTTGACAAAGTGGCATTTTGTTCATTTAAATTAGTTTGCAAAACAGCTGATTTCTCAACAGTTTTACTTTGCCCACTACTTTGCACACTCCGAATGGCAACCGAACAAAACGAAATTTAGGTTAAGTTTATTTGAATTGATTTATAATATACAGGAAATGTCCCGTATGTAGGTTAGATTAATTCTTACATGTAAAATAACATAAATAAACAACAAAACAACATTTTAAAGTTGAAAAAGGAAGTAATTATTCATGAAGATGATTGACAGTGTATGTACACGGAGAGTATTTTTCGTTTGCCGAGTTTTGAAGTTGGCAATCCCGTTTCCTCAACAATACATCTAAGTTATTTGTAATATTCATAAATAAATAACCTCAGTTTTGACGTGAGAACTTCTATTCATTGGAGCACATATTTTATTTGTATGTATGTTATTATTTGTCATAAAATAACAACTGAAGGCAAAGTATAATGTGCAATTCGTGAGCAAAGTGTCTTTTTTAAACTCGATAAAATTGACGCACTCGGCAAGCCTCGTGCGTCAACATTTATTTTTTCTCTCGTTTAAAAAAGTGCCACTTTGATCACTAGTTGCACAAATAACTATTTCAGTTTCCTGAAGCCATGAAACGTATAGATCAGTCGAAAAAAGTGAGGTTGAAATTTTAACTATTACCAACCTTACACTTCGTAAATTGAGTAAGAAATAATATGTGTTCAATATTTCAGTGTCAATGTGTGTAATAAAGTTCAAATAACGTTATGTACGTGGCGAAACACAAGGAGATTAGAACTAAGAACTGCTATGATTATAGGTATATATACATTCTTTGATTTTCTATTAATTACTTATTCCTCAACTGATTCTTTTGAACCTTTACATACTTTAATAAAGTTACCAAATATTTTGTATGAAAACCTCAATACAGTTGTGTTTATAGAAACAAAATGGCGGTAACACAAAAAAAACTTTAATGTCTATACTTTTATGTCTTATACTCTTGCAGGTTTAATTGTTGAACAGCTGTTTCATTCAAATTTAAAACAGCTGTTCGATTTAAATTTAACAACAATACATTAAAACAGAAACATATAACCAAATTCTTTTGAGTACAATTTTATTGTCATTTTTAATTGCAAAAGAGTTTTTTACAGTTGCGCAAAAAGTATTGTGCGTGTGTCATTGTTTTTAATAACAATTAATTGGAGAATTTCCTGTTGCTTTCTCAGATGTTGATCCATCAACCCACTCGTTCATTAATTAAGTTGAAATATGTGTTGTTGAAAACGCGAATTGTAGTGGTAAAGTATCTTAGGGAAGAGAACTGGTATGCGCTTCATTACTCCGTTCTACAGGTAAACCTAAATCGCTTAGAAAAGTAGAGTTTGAAACAAGAGTGCCAAATCTTCAGTGCAGAGAATCGTAAAGAAAAAACAAAATTTAATTTTACAAAACTCACCTATTACATAACCTACTGGAAGATGATCCTGACAGAAGAGTGGAGTTCTGTTCCTGCATCATTGAGTTTCATGAAACTGATTCTGATTGGTATACTCGTATTGTTTTCTCAGACCAGTCGATTATAAAACGCAAAGGTATTGTAAATAGACACAACTCTAATTATTACAACGCCCAAAACCCTCACGTTGTTGAACAGAAACTTCTTAAATCAAAAGGAATTACTGTAATGGCATGCTGTCTTATAACATCAGACAGCACCATGACTGGAAATAGGAATGAAAAAAATTTTTAATCAACAAGTACTGCTCCATTTTACAGTTCCGGAAATGGGAAGCTATTTTACAGCAAGATTGTGCTTTGCCCCACTATAGAAATCCAGTCCAACAATTACTAAATAACAATCTTCAATGGCGTTGGATTGGTCGTTGAAGTCAGTTTTTATATTGCCCTCCCCGGTTTCCTGATTTAAATGTGTGACTTTTTCTTATGGTGTTATTTAAAGAAGCAAGTGTACAGCCAAAGTTTCAACAAAGATGAGGATTTGAAGAGCGTTATCGAAGAGGACGCCTTCGGGTCCCACATAATTACTTTACAAAGGCGTACGAGTCATGTGTTAGATATTATCAGTCTTCGCTGTGGTTTCAGTTTCAATAAATAAATTAATTTTTTCAATCTTATTTTCATTGGTTTTTAAACAAATAATTAGTTTTTAGTTTCTTTTAAAATAAAATTTTGTTTGTATCAAATTATGATTGTAGCAATAAACTTTTTTTTCCCAAACGTGTACTGAATTTCAACGGCAGTGTTGCTGCCATTTTGTTTTAATATACACCAGTGTGTCCAAATTTTCAAACAACATTTTTGGTAACTTTATTAAAACGTACGTAAAGTTTCAAAAGAATCGGTTGCGGAATAAGCTTGTAATATAAAATCAAAAGCGTATACCTCTTTGTGGGACATACTATATAATTAAAACATTAATGTTGAGAATTTTCTTTTTCATTTCGTCTACAAGAATATATGATCTACATTATGTTATAGCTTCCACTTTCTTTGTCTGAAAAGTAATAAGGTACGTCGTATATTAAAACAAAATTTCCATAGAAATAAATCGAATTTAGTGTTTTAGAAAAGAGGAAAAAAAATTATTAATGCAAATGTGCTTTTTTGTTGACTAAGTTAGGAATGCATTAAATCAAAAGTGGCTAATCTAAAAGGCACTTAGTTCATTAGATGGGAGGTCGCTTAGTCTTCTGATTTATTACCCGGCTCTGTAATACATCAAACATTTCGTTTGTTTTTAGCCGTGCGTCATCAATTGCAAAACCGTCTTTCTGTACAAGTGCTATCGACCGTACCCAAGTACTGCTTTGGTTAAGTGGCTCTGTTATACTACTTCAATTCCACTTGTTATACAAAGTACACAACTTTTTAGTGAACTTTCCACATTGTAGTTCTCCAGGAGATTAAATATGGAATCTGTGTTTACATGTCAGCGATTAAATTGCTAATTAATTCTTTAAAAATACTTGATCAGTTTAAAATAATTTAACAATAATTTCTTTCACTTTTCAAACAGTCGTTTATCTGCAAAGTCCTTACAATGTTTTCTAAATAGGAGAAGAAACACGTCCAAACGTATGATATTACTGTGCAATAGGGAGTAATTAGCAAAATGCACATTAGAATGATTTTGATTTAAGAAATACTTTTTATTTAATCGTCCTAAAATCTTGCAATATTTGTCTAAAACACCCAAGGTTTGTCTCCGATTATAATTCATGAATTTGAAAATATCAAACTAAAATTGGAGAGGAACACAGGAACAGAAGAAAATCTTGTTACAAATAAACAATTTAATGTATATAAACAAATACAGGGTGATTTACAAAGAAACGGAGTAATTTTCAGGATGTGTTCTACTGGTAAAACAAAGATAAAAGTTTATATAAACGTGGGACCAAAAACGTTTAGTTTTCAGTCTATCTGTGACCGTCAACCGCTTTTTGGCAGCAGGAAACCCCTGTTAAAAATTTGAAGTCCTTCAGCTAGCACCCACTTTGGCCGAAATCTTGACAGAATAGCGACGAGTACGCGGTCTTAAGCGACAATTAAACAACACGCAACACAGTTGTCCGAACATAGTAATATTTAATCTTTACCGTTATTTTAGATAACCTATATATTAATTACATCTAACTACTTCTACGTTCCCCCTACCGAAAGATATGATCAGTGAATTCAAATTTTAGGCATTCCGAAAATACGACCGACCTCTTTAAACTCTCGAAGCGAACTCTAACTGAAACCGTTCCACACGCATCTTATCTCCCCTCCCCACCCCTATAATACTTTTTCCCATTATTTTATTATTTTGGGCTTCTTGTCTGGGCCACATCCGCCATAAAAAAAAAATTACAACTTAGGATAGAATTACGATACTGATATGTTTAAATGAACTTTTTTCTTTATTATCATACCTATAGAAAGTTTACATACTGTACGTGAATCACCCTCTATAAATAAAAGTCTAATTAGCTATTACTACTAAAGAAAGGCTGAATGAACTAATTAAGGTTTAATTTTTGAAAATTAATATCCCTGATAATATTACTTTCGTCAACTCTCTGCAACATCTTCCCACTTTGCAATCGTCACCCGCATTCTATTGTTCAACAAGACGCCAAACCTTGGACAGTAAATTAGTGGCATGATGTGGTGCCAAGATGGTCAACGCATCACTCCAACAGTTGGCACAGCGTGATCTTGGCTGACGATTAATCTTCATTTCTATCTACTAGTACATACAATATCATTGTAGATAAACAAGTTGATCGGGATCGTGCCATCGTGGTGGGTAACCAACACCATCATATAATATACAACAAACATCTCCTCTAAATGTGATGCCCACTAAATTGTATTAGTAGTACATTATCCAGTAGGTTAGGTGCACTTACAACAGTTAGTTGTGTTAGGAATTAGGGTGGTTTTAGTTAGGAATATAGTCCAAGTTCTTTTTAAGAAGCCAGAATAAAACAATTATTGTGACGGACCTGGAAAAATGTCGGAATTGCAAGCAATGCAGACGTCATTGGTGCTACAATGATATATAAAGCCTTGGGTAGGAGGAAACTTGGTCAGTGGGCCAAGATTGCTGAAGGAATTATTCTTGAAAATAGTCAAACGGAGTCAGATAGCCGAATCAGATATGTACAGTTGCTCGTTAGGACCGAGATACCGACACGAGCGAAGCGAGTGGATATCAACATCTAAGAAGCTCGTTAGGGTATATCCGACGTCAAGAAAATAATGATATACACAATTTTGAAGTTCAGAAAACCTGTAACAAACTTACTATACTGAGCCAAGATTTACACTAAAATATTACTTATAATACCACATAACTTTCTGTGGTTGTCGTTTTATCAAATTACAGAATAAATTGCGTTGCAATAAAGAGGAGTCACGCGACGCGCCATACCATTATTTGACATTCTAATACAACTTAATTCCTTCCAAATGAACAACCACTGTAGTTTTCGTTTTAATTTTGTTCACTTTCCGACACAAATTATGAGCAGGTTAAAACTTCTACATGTAGTAGAAGTCAAAACATATGTTTGGTAATTTGCCAGCATTTCCCTCGTGGCCTACTTTACGTCAATCTGAAGAATCTAATGCATAACTTGAATCAACAACAAATATTATAGAACTCTCTAAAAGTGTGAAAGCGAGTTTAAATCAAATAGAAAATTTTAATTATGGCAAGTTATTTACTTCAAATAAGTCTTTATTTAGAACCAATTAATAAATATATTTTTTAAATATATAAAATCAATATATTAAATGTAACGAAACAGCTGAATTTTCACCATTATGGTACTTACCCAGCGTACAATGTAATACAAGCTGTGCCTATAAATGTAATGGCCGAAAGTTGGTCTCTAGGACCTTATAGGAAATCTTAAATTGTATAACCAGGAAGAACATTATACTATAAGGCAAGTTTGTTTAAAACAGTTGTTACACAAGATTTATAAACATCTAACTTGTGTATAAACTATTTCTTGACGTCAGCGAGGTACGGGCGTCGTATATGATATTAAACAGTCTCCACTCGCTTCACTCGTAGCAGTGTCTCGGAATTAGTGGATCTCGTAACTATACGAATAGAATATTTTCTTGGGAGGTCTGAGTTCGAAATTATGTGTTTGTTAATAAATTCACTATTTTCCATCGTAAAGAATAGGGGGTTGGTTCTACTGCATGCCAATTTGTAGTTGAATAACACACGAGATATGAACAAAACCTGTTTAAAATGGGTGGCATTTTGACAATTTGAATTTCAATAGAGTTTTATACGAGGACACTATAAGTCCCTTATACCAAATGTCATCTTAATTTGTGTCACCCCTAGTAATGCTTACGTGTAGACATGTCCAAAAATACTTTATCGGTTTCCTGAGACCAGCAAATGTAGAAAAATACCGCGATCGAAATTATATTTACGTCGTATATTGAGTAAATAATAAACCCTAAGCTCAAAAAGCCCAACCTGCTAAACGACACATGTATATCCAGTTCCCGTCGCCGTAGTTCTAGTTTTCCCTAGTAGAATTCGCTACTAATCGTAGCTCTCCACTACGATGATGTATCAACATCGAAACTTTTTTTAACCCTACGGGAAACTAACCTGAAACCACTAACATAAAGAACTAGCACTGACCACGAGATCAACTGAAGTCTCTATCAATGGTGTTAAATTATAAATATATAGGCTAATAATAAATTTACTAAATAAGCAAATAAAAAAATATTTCACTATTCATTGAAACATATTACACAAATTTGTTAATAAACATTTCCATTTGAAAACGTTTGCAGTTTTAGGAAATGAGAGAAAAAGAAAGGAAGAGACATTGGAGTAGCTATATTATCTTTTTTTTCTTTTTGTTTAAAGGCCTCTTTCGGTCATCATAGTCTTATGAATAATAATTTGGTTTTTTTTAAACAAGCTTTTCAAGATCTGATGTGCAGTTCATCGTATACTATGGCTCATCACTTGAGAGCACGATTGCATTCATTCATACCTAACCGACTACAAAATAGAAGACAGCTAATCAGCGAACATTGTTTTGATTATTACAAAGAACAAAGCTCAGTCTTTTTTTATCTAAATACATTGAAATTTATCAAAATATATCGATAGTATAACAAAGTATATTTTAATTCATCAAAATATAACGAGAAAATCGAATTATATTAAAATTTAGAATACAATATCGAAATGTACGAATTATATCGATGTGGAACAAATAAATCGTAATATAACAAAAATATCAAAACATAACAAATATATGGATATATATCGAGGTAAATAAAAGTAACAAAATAATTTTCATTACTGTTGAGACCGATGGTTCTTGGTGGAATTCCATGTTTAAGATAATAAAACGCATATTATTATTATTATTATTATTATTTGTAATATCCACTTTTTATTAGTATAGCCGACCAATGGTTTCGCCTGCTAAGGCATTGACGAGGCTGTATTACAGACTGAAGAGAAAAGAAAAAAACAGAAAACCTTAAAACTAGAGGGTGGGAGTTATGATACAATGAATGGAAGGTTGGGGAAATACCCGGCAATACTCGTCAATGCCTTAGTAGGCGAAACCATTGGTCGGCTAGACTAATAAAAAGTGGATATTACAAAATAAACAAAAAATTGTGTTTTATTATCTTTAAACAAAAGAATTACTGTATTCTCACCTGATTTACGGCAGTGAGAAAAACTTCATCTTTCTATGACGAAAGGAAGTGGGTTTAATTAAGCTTGCAAGAATTGATGAAAAACTAGCACGGTAGTGTGGTAAAGAAAACCCATGTAAAAAGAGCTTAAAATAAAACCCTAGAATACCTTAATAGCGTCATGGTTGGAAAAGAACAAATGCTGATCTAGAGAGACTTGACTGGAAAGATTAAAGGGAGGAATCTAACTCAAGACCACATGGAAAAGATGTAGATCCACCTAGGTTCCATCACTAAAGTGGCCCCTTAGGGTTGGAGCAGTTAGAAACATTTTTACCTGTGAGGCTTAAACAATTATTATGAATAGGTCAAAGTGAGAGGGGGGAGGGGTCAAAAGAGATTTTTTAATTTAATGGCGAAATTTAGCTTGACAGTGATATTTAAGACCATTTGTTGTTTATAAAGGATGACATTCAGCTTAAAATCTATTGTAAATCAAGAAAAATAAAAGTTAAAAATTATAAATACATATTTAGGTCTACAAAATTGTTTCAAGATATTCCCAATGGTGTATTTTTTTACAGAAGGGGCGAACTACAAAGTGGATGTTTAGGGTGTAGAGACTATACAAATTCGGACATCCGGGTTTTGGTCTAAATTATGTCTAATGCCGAAAGTTTTTATCATCTTAAATATCGTCCCAGACTTTGAAAAGTGAGAACATATCCCAATTTTTTAACTATCATAATATTGCAATGTAAAAACTGTTTATATAGAAATGACTAATATTGTTACAAAATGTAAATAAACGTACCTAGTGTGGTGATACCAATCAGCAGCTTTAAAATGAGTGTGTTCATCCTCAGAATGTTGTAGGAAGTTTACCTGAAATTAAAAATAAATATTATTAATATTTCCTTTTATCAACAATGCATAGCTAAGATAAATACTTGTAGACAGGCTACTTTTGTAAATATAATTCATGCATTACAATCATGATTCTTTAGAACACCGTTTCTTCATATATCCTGAGGGATATGTGGGAACGCAGTAGAAACAGAGCAAACAAAGAAAACATTATAAAAAATTGTTATTCTAAACAAACATATAAGGTGTACTGTATTTCTATAAATGTTCGTACAGAAAAGATTTAGGTGTTATAAAAAATATCAAGCATGTTTAATTTTTTTTAAATCTGGGAGTTTGTTACTGCTACGTCCCTGCACTTCATTATCCACGCCACTTACTTCTCCCCAGAGTGCGATGCCGTATAAATGCGAAGTACAAAATTCTAAGCAGAGACAAATCACAAAATTTTCTCAAAAAGCAAAATTAAAATATTGATCAGTTGCTTTATATGATTTGTCCACATTGATTTCGTATCTAAGAACACTTCAAAGTATTTTAAATTTTAGTTTTGTTGAATATTGAATCGCAATTACGTACAGGGTGTACCACGAAGAAACGGACGAGTTCTACTGGTGAAAATAATGAAATCAAATTAATAACGTCCGGAAATGCTTCGTTTTCTGTCTGTCGGTCGGATTGTTTGTACTATTTGTTATCAGTATACCAAGATCTAAAACTTTAATATGTAAATATTCATAATGGCGACCGTTGACATTTTGTAAAAATTTTATGAGACAAAACATCTGTAAGTTTTAAAGTTTACAATACAGTATTTTAGTTTAATATTTAATATTAAAGTTTAATATTTTAGTACAATATTAAAGTTTATTAATATTTTAAAGTTTTTATTGACAAACAAAATGGGTTTTTTTAAAAATTTCTGTACCTTGAAAAATAATGACGTAGTCGTCAAAAAACCTAAAAAGAAAAAAATGTTAAATTTAAAGAACACACAAAACATTACGATAGGCCTACTAGTTATTTCTTATTATACAGAATCAATAACTCGTGATGAAAACCAATATTTTTTTATCATAACATATTCAAAAAGTTGTTGTTGTTGTTGTTGTTGTTGTTGTCCAATGGCTTTCTCTGGCTCACGCCATCTTTGATCTTGCTTTCCAGTAGAGACCAGGGAGGTCTTTTTCCTTCTGCTTCTCTTTATCCAGCTTTCTGCAGACCAAGAGATGGTCCTTGTTCATGACGGTGTCCGGGCCGTCATATTATTATATTTTATAATTATATATATATATATATATATATATATATATATATATTTATAATTATATTTCACACAATATTAATATTCAAAAAGTAGACTTTAACTTTTTTTGAGTGTTATAATTTTAAAGTTTTAAAACACTCGCTATTTTTAAAAGGTTAAAATCAACATTTTAATTTTCAAAATACTTCTGAAA
>OY740772.1:109128675-109236175 GCA_963513935.1 Aphrophora alni | reverse complement strand
AAGGCCACAAAAAAAAAATATAAGAATATGAAATTTCGTACATTTTACTATAGTGAGTGCATATAGAATCGCATTGAAATACAGAAAACAAAATTTAAAATATCAAAATGGCGGCCATTTTAAACTTTTTTTTTATTCATATGTGGTGTAATAATCAACTTAAAAGATAAAAAATTGCAGATTTCAATTCTCCACAACGACTTATGGTAAATTTATTGTCAGAAATATAATTTCGAACCCTGATCTAACAATAAAATATCTTATTCGTGACATATAAAAGACGTAACCGACAAGAGCGAAGCGAACAGAAAAAACCGACGTCAAGAAAATAGTGATACACGTGGTTCATTAAATCTGTGTAACAACAACATTTTAAAACAAACTAATCCTACCGGAGAAGACTCCATCTACCAATACAATAACATTTCCTGGGTGATGGGGCTGGATAAATACCACGATGGCGTCCATCCTTCTCATACTGGTTGTCTAGTAATAACAGATGTAACGAGACGAATATTATTATTTAATTTGATGACATGGTTAGTCCTATGAGAAAAGTTGTACAGTGTTTTATTGAGAATATATCTTCTTCTTCTTCTTCTTCTTCTTCTTCTTCTTCTTCTTCTTCTTCTTCTACTTCTTATTCTTCTTCTTCTTCTTCTTCTTCTTCTTCTTCTTCTTCTTCTTCTTCTTCTTCTTCTTCTTCTTCTTCTTCTTCTTCTTACTCCATATTATAATGATGTATTACGCAACTCTGACTGTTATAGCGTGTTTTAGGAAAATTAATGTCACTCTAAAACCACATCAAATGTTATTCCATTCATCAGGGATCGGTTGTATAATAGTTTTCAATCCACTTATGTCAAATCAATACTTTAATAAAATTAGTAAGAAGAAAACATACACAAATGTGTGTTATCTTGGTCTGAAGAGATAAGCATAGATTATGGCCAAGCAAAATGAGGTCTTGTTATAACTGGACCATTTAGTATTTCCTCTGTACGTGTGATAGTTATGGCAAGACGTGTGTACCAACGTAATGAAATTTGTAATGTATGTTCAAAGTTTTTAGTGTAGGGTTTAGTTTAGTATAGTTCAGGTTAACTTTGACAATAGCAAAAATTTCTATTTCCGTTTTTTGACTGATCTGTACAATTCATAGCCTCATAAAACAAAAATAATAGTTATTTCTGCAACTAGTGAGCAAAGTGGCGCTTTTTTAAACGAGAGAAATGTTGACGCATGAGGCTTGCCGAGTGCGTCAATTTTATTGAGTTTAAAAAAGACACTTTGCTCACGAATTGCACATTATACTTTGTCTACAGTTGTTATTTTGTGACAAATAAAAAAACATACTTCAGTAATGTAACACAATGTAATAAAACATTAATTTAATACAATAGTGTTCAAACAAACAATCAATTACAATTCGATCTTTAATAACAGCATTTTTCTGATTTTCAGATTATTAAAAAATCTTAACTGTCCATATTTTAAAACTAACTACACAAAATATAGCAGTAGTGCTAAACAACACATCAACACTGAGTAGAAGTTCTCACGTCAAAACTGAGGATATTTATGAATATTACAAATAAGGTGTATTGTTGAGGAAATGGTATTGCCAACTTCAAAACTCGGCAAAGGAAAAATACTCTCCGTGTACATACACTGTCAATCATCTTCATGAATAATTACTTCCTTTTTCAACTTTAAAACGTTGTTTGGCTGTTTATTTATGCTATTTTACATGTAAGAATTAATCTAACCTACATACGGGACATTTCCTGTATATTATAAATCAATTCAAATAAACTTAACCTAAATTTCGTTTTGTTCGGTTGCCATTCGGAGTGTGCAAAGTGAAACTGTTGAGAAATCAGCTGTTTTGAAAACTAATTTAAATGAACAAAATGCCACTTTGTCAACAACTGTAGATAAATTTATTTTCCACTCGCAGTTGTTGGCGTAGAACCCTATTTAAGTTCAGAAAAGTTGAATAGAAAATGTAAAAAATCGGCCATTTTAAATAGTTTTTGTTCATATCGTGTATGTTACACACAGTATTAGATACAAACAGCAGCTCTCAACTCTTGAAAAAAATATAATTTCGAACCCTTACGTCTCAAGAAAATGTAATGTTCAGTTACATTTCCTACAAGACCCAAAAGTCCAACTTGTGGCATTCAATTTAAAAGATCTGATTATATTACATTGTATGATAGGGCTGGGTAAGTACCATGATGGTTAACATCAAATTGTTTTTGATTGTTTGCTTTTAAAATCTTATGAAATAACCTTTTATTATTTTCTAAAGGTAATACAACTTAATAATAAATACAATACTGTCTTAATATTATTTACATACAAAACTCATAGAACACGAATTAAAACAAATTAACTTTTCTATCGCTAAGACAGGAATGTGGAGTTCGGCGAAACGTAGCGTATCAAACTTACTACAGCGTGTAATGGTTACTGTATCTTTTACAGCTTTCTTATATTTTGCGCGGTGGGTGGCTTGGGTAATTCTAAATCATAGTAAAGGCGTGTTAAACATAGATTCTTGTATTAGTGCTTCGTAAAACGTTATTTTGTTCCAGTTGTAAATTTTTTCATTATTAGTATTTCAGTGGTCGTTGTAATTTATCTGGTTATTAAATCTGCTACATTATTTTTCCCAAAATCCAAACCTCCTTGTTGTTTTTAAGGTGAATAACCTCTCGGCCATTTTCACCTTAAAAAAGAAAAGAACATAACGTAAAGACCCTCTCGAATAGTCTAATAACGTCCAACTCGAAAAAGAAATCATGAGATACCTGAGGGAAAGAAGAAGCGAGAGATATCTAATCCAAGACTACACGTACACAGATGTATATCCAATTAGGATCCTGTACTCACATAGATGAGCCCCTGAGGGCATCACCTAGCTTTAATAAACACAAACAGTAAATTAACCACATCTCAACAAAATGTTTCGACCTGTTTCCAATATAAAATTTAGAAACACAAAAGAAATGCATGTTTAACAATATATATGAACCTTCACATCACCAAAATGATTTCTAAGGGCCATGATCACTTCACACTTCATGGTAACTTTAGTTAACTACACCATGATGCGGGCTATAACATCAATATTTAAATTAACAAAAAATTCAGCGTAAATAAAATTAGTAACTCTATGACAGAGGAAGGGGGAGGAGTTTGATGTATTATGGACATTAGTTATAAATCTAAAAGCTCTTGGGAAATGGCGACATCGCATAATGAACTAAGTGCCTTTTAGATTAGCCAAGCATCTCTAAGCCATAACATAAATCAATTGTAATAAATAAATTTAATTCTTTACGACAGCTCCTGGTAATGCACTAATACACTTAGATATTGTCATTCCTTGAGTTTATACGTTCTTTTTATATACTTGAGATTGAGTTTAAATATTTAATGTAATAACTCAAACCTTTCAAATTATCATAAAAAGATTCGGTGTCATACAAACATAACTTTTACAATTGGTTTCAATAATATTTGTTTTTAGATGTGTATAGGGGCCAGGTTGGTTTGTTTTTTACCCCTATTGTTTAAAAACAAAAAACCTCTCGGTCATCCCCTTATAAAATAAAGAACCTTAGTCCTCCCTAATAGGATCGGAAAGATGACAGTTATCCCAAGACTACATGAAGAAAGGTGTAGATCCAACTAGAGTCCCTCGGGATTACCAGGTCCTCACTATGAGTGAACCCGTAGGTAATTTGGTTTAATGGCTAGTGCTTTTGCTTCGTGAACTGTTGTGGAAGTTACGATGTTGATCCAACATCGTGAGGTAAGTTGGAAAGAAGGATAGGTGCGCATTCTGGTTCAGAATGTTAGAATTACGGCTAAGAGATATCGATATACTGCAAACGTAGCCCTTTCACGAGCTGTTGTGTCACACCAACTGTTGAAAATTCGGCGGATTAAACAACATTTATTGATATATAAATAAATATCAAGAGTGACTTGTAAGATGTTTTAAAATTAAACACAAGTTTTCACAAATAATACGCGTGTCAACGAAACTGTCGCCATCTTTAGTGATGCATGAGCTTCAGTAATCAAATTGTAACTAACTTACAACCGTCCCACGTCCGGGATTTAAAATAGGTTTAGGCCAAGTCCCTCCTCCCGAATTTTGTATAAATACAGGGTGTATCGGTGTCACGGTGTCACAATACGAATATCGCATTTCTTAGGAGAGCAGAATTCGAATTATATTTTTAATTAAAACTTCGCTATTTGTCATCGTAAAGTTGTGGGATTGGTACTACTTGCAGAATTAAAATGTTTAAATTTTTATCTAATTTAATATAAGTTGAATAACAAACGAGATATGAACAAAAACTGTTTAAAATTGCCGCCATTACGATATTTTAAATTCGATTTTACAGAATTTCAATAGGGATTTAAACGAACAATATCGTGCTTACGTACAGACGACAGCGACAATGACGTCACAACCATTGTCGGCACATCCACAACCACTTTTTCGGTTTCCTGAGGCCATGAGACGTGAAGACGGAGGTTAGGTTAGGTTAGGTTAGGTTAGGTTATGTTAGGTTAGGTTTGGTTAGGTTAGGTTAGGTTAGGTTAGGTTAAGGTTATGTTAGGTTACAAGTTTTTCCAATTTCCAAACTTACTCTATACTTCGTATACTGGGTGAGTAAAATACTTAGTCCAGCAAAACAGTTGTTAGGTTGGGTTAGGTTAGGTTAGGTTAGGTTAGGTTAGGTTAGGTTAGGTTAGGTTACAAGTTTTTCCAATTACCAAACTTACTCTATACTTCGTATACTGGGTGAGTATAATACTTAGTCCAGCAAAACAGTTGTTAGGTTGGGTTAGGTTAGGTTAGGTTTGGTTAGGTTAGGTTTGGTTAGGTTAGGTTAGGTTAGGTTAGGTTACAAGTTTTTCCAATTTCCAAACTTACTCTATACTTCGTATACTGGGTGAGTAAAATACTTAGTCCAGCAAAACAGTTGTTAAATAACATTCTCCTTTACATACTGAATATCTATACTCATGGTTGGTAATAACACCATTTCACATAACTGTAATAACATGTTCAGTCCAAGTATGATTTCCAAGAGATATGTAACAGCAGGTGCGAGTACTGGGATAAAATATGATGTCATAACAAGATAATCTGTTTATATTAGTATCAACAATACATGGAAGACAGAATATTCTCGGAAAAATAAGGCTAAGAGATGATAAAATTGTACTGTAATACTAAGTCTAAATTAATAATGTAAGAGAAAGTACGGTATTTAATGATAAAATAATTTATTTTCAAACATTACGTCCTGTTTGCGATAAGATTTTGACGCAAGTTTTGCTTATATTTCCACAACGCGGGGCCTAGAAGGAGGAGAGTGAAACAGATTAATTCAAGTAATATTTCGTAAATAGTTGCCTTACTATAGTTGTTAATATGGTAATTTGATTTATTTTATAGTTAGTTCCTAGAGACTTATCTGGTTATTTAGGAGCCAAATTGAATTTTCTCAAATTCGAGACCAAGTTAAAGGATTTTCTCCCTTATTATCGAATCCGGAAACAGTAGATTCACCCCGTTTCAACAAAAACATTAGCCCCGTTTTGAGGGTTTGCTCGTTTTTATTGTAAATGGAAGCTAGAGAGAAGAAAGTGGTTACAAACCGATTGAACGTGAAACGTTTCGTTACCTCTCAGAAGGGTAACTCTTTTATTTTTGCGACGTCATTATTTAACTCCTAAATGAGATGGGGCGTACCATAGCTTTATCGTGCTCTAAAATTTACCAATTCCATCAAAATCCTACAGCATAAAATGTATAATTTGTAGAATAGATAAAAATTAAATAAAATTTGCTGAAAATATAAACTTTTTTTATCTGTTCCACAAATTCATTACTTATATTTAATCCTCCATTGGTATTTACAATTTTAAGGTTATGCCTAATTATATTTTGAACTTGATGCAACAAAGGGAAGATCAGAAAATCGTCTCCTAAATTAACACCACATTTTCGAACGTTCAAACAACTTTAATTCCCTTAGTGGGTTTATCAAAAAAATACTCAAGAAAAAAGTCTTCTATAAAAGAATTTTCGTAAGGAATTTTAAACCTAGTTATCAAATTGGAAAGTTTGCAAAGATGAGTTTTAAATTCCATGACATTATTGAAGAGATATTTTAAGTTTTTGATAGGATCAATAGTTTATGAGATACCAAAAATTAAGGCAGTAACTTGAATTAGTCGCGCGATTTCAGAGTTTCTATGTATAGCCTACTACAGCTGTTCCATGTCATTTCAGCATCATCGGATGTACACAAAGACTAAACACTCACACAACACTGAATTTAAGCACTTAATAAAGTTAATTGCTACTTTTATGTTCCTGGGTTTGTCATAAAAAGTTCCCTGGTGTAATCACATCGAAACTCTAAATTCTCACGACTAATTCTAGGGAATACTTTATTTTCTTAATATATACAGAATGTTTTTGTAATTCAGGGAGATAATTCAAGGGGGTGGTTATATGTGTCAAATAAAAAAAATGCTATAAACAAATGTCCGGAAACACTTTTACTAAATAATTTATATCTCTATAACTGCTAAACCGATCGAGTTAAAATTTTGCACAGTAATCATCAATTTAAAAACCTAGTTTGAAACAATATTCACCTTGTTCCAATCAATAATCCGTTTTGAAAATGAAACTATTTAAAAAATTTAATGAAAATAACTTGTTAAGAGTTATTTTTGTTTGAAATATTTAAATGGCCGTCATTTTGAAACGGATTATTGGAACAAGTTGATCATTTTTTCATACTAGATCCTTATATTTATGAGTACCGTGTAAAATTTCAACTCAATCGGTTAAGCAGTTATAGAGATATAAATTATTAGTTTTTAAAAAAATGGAGGTTAGCTGGTAAAAGAAGTGTTTTCGACATATGTTTGTAGGAACTTTTTCTTTATTTTGACCCTTATAACCAACCCCTGAATTATCTCCGGGCATTATAGAAACGCCCTGTATAACAATTACAAAAGGATTAAAAACCGTCATAATTTAAACTATTAATTACTCGCTTACATGTCCCTTATAAATAGAGTAATTAATAATCTTTACAAAATATCACGGTGACAATTAACTCATCATCTCTGATGCTTAGATTACATTTAAACATACACAGCTCCAGAACAGATTGGCCTTCAGTTTCCTGTAAAACACATCCGGTCTTTCAGCCTATTACCGCAATTGTATACCTAGGCTATTCAACAAAGGCATTCACTAAGCACTGGACATTTAACCTATACAGTTTACCAAACAATTTAACTTGTTTACGAACATGTCTGTACACATGGATGCGAATGCAATAAGAGTACCTTTAGAACTGTAAATTTGCTCAATTAAAAAATAATGTTTAAGTATTACTACTACAAATTAAACACAAAATTAGGTGTAATATTTTATAGAATCGATTAAGTAATTTATTTATTTAAAAAATTAAAATGTAGGGATGTACTTTTAATAATAAAACCTTTAAAGAATGGCGAAAGTGGATTCAGAAGAGGATGAAGTGATTCTTGCCAAGGATGACAGATCAGCTGTCATTCAAATAGAAAAGCTGTAAGAAATAGCGGGAATAAAAGAACAGGATAAACGTAAGTTCTGGGATCATCAGATGGGTATTAAAATTGTTATATTTAGGAGAAATAATCACACCAAACAATAATTAAAAACTGGCAATAAAAGAAAGGAAACTGTGTTACTACTGTCACAAAACGTAGAGAACAAAATATCATATCAAGCATGTAGACACTACAATACCACCGGTACGCAGTGGAAACAATATGGAGATCAAGTGAAATATAAAAGAAAACAAGAAGATGCCCACGTTAAATCTTAGAACCCAAGAAGACGTCAACGGAATTCACATATCAAAGAAACAATCAGAAATTTTACCGAGATATTTGAAAAAAATATCAACAATGGCTAAGCGGATATTGACTTTATATGGACATGTAATGAAAACGGATAGTGAACTGAAGGCTGAATTGAACTGAAAAAACTTTTCGTTTTGAAGTTCTTCTCCCTCAATATTTGAAAACCCTCCCTTTATCCGTTTTTTACGATTCTTTTATTTAAATTTAAAAAATCGTCCTTAATAAAGCACAACTACACCATCAGTGTAACAGATTAGTAAAAAAGACAAACATCTATAGATAAAAGTAATGTTTGGAAAAATTCGTAATTTGTGGAGATTCTAAACCAACCATATGCTTCTAACTTCATACCTTAAATAAATATTTATTTTTTTTCAATCAAAATACAATCCCCCCTCCCCACTACACCAAAGTCTCTTGCATTCTTGTTTACACGTATATTTCTTGCAGGCGTCGATCCATTAAAACAAGAACACGTGGCCAGAAATGTTTACACCGGCTGAGGGTAATTCAAAACATTCATAAATTTAAAGTTATGTGCATGGTTATTGGTTGCAAGACAAAACTAACTGTTGTATGGAAAAATATAGCTTTCGTCTAGTTTAGTTTTGTGCCAAGAATCTCGTAAATACAGAACGGATTTCTTGAAATATTATACACTCTAAATTCTAGCTAAGAAGTTACCTAAGTTGCATACAAGAGAGGGGGGAGTTATGGTGCAGCGATGGAGGGGATTGTTTAGTGATAAGAAAGATTTCTAATTAACAAATTTTCAATGTCAAAAATTAAACGACAAAAACTATACTTTTCATATTGAAAAAAAAAGTAAGAATAGTAACATGATTTCTGTGTATATATTATCTAATTACAGGTACGAGAATGCAGCAGTTGCACTCATGTGATGATCCGCATTTTGATACCTGTAGCTGTGGCATTGTTACACTTAACAGTAGTACAATCCCGAAAGATCATAGCTGGATTACACCTGTTTTCATGTAATCTTGGATTAGATACCACTCTTTCAAATTTCCGATCAGGTCTATCTCGACCAATTCTTGTTCTCTTCAGACCCTGGTCCTATTAGAGTATTCAAGGGCTAGGGGTCTTCTTTTTATAAGGAGATGCTGAATTAAAAGTTCTTCGCCTTTAAACAACAAGAAAAAGATCGACACAGCTACAAAACTATTATTTCTATAATTGTAGTTAGGAGAATTTACAATTATTATTTTAACAGGATATTTTGAAAATGAAATTTCCCTCTAAAACAAATTTATTTTTAAATTTCAATGTCAGGTAAACGTGACGTGTATGTCTGAATAGAACAACAAGGGAAATCAGCTCTACTCATAATGCATAAGAAAAGGCGTATTGTGTGTAGGTGGTAATTGATTGTAATGCAAGTTTCGGATCAGTTGTAATTGTATATAAGGATAAAACTTGTATCTATTATTAATAAATAATAATACTGGAAACGTACTAAATTATCAGGGTATTCAAAGACTATGTGTCATTATTTTATGTTCATTTCTTCTATTGTTCATAAGACAATGATGACTAAGAGGTTTTATGCCTAGCAACAAGAAACAAAAATTAGTAGACATAATTAAAAGTGCTTCGTTTTGTTGGCCCATAGAAAGGCCGATTTTTTTTAAAGTTTATACGTGTGTATTTAACCCCCTAAATGAATTTTCCAACAACTAGACTTAAGTAAATCCATTTCTTCTATCCGAAAGCGTAGATTCACCCCTTTTCAACAAAATCCGTCGCCCCCTTTTAGAAATAAAATTCACAAACATACAATAATTCCTCCTTTAATAGTTTATCAAACAAGTTTTTTTTTAAATAACCTACAACTTATTTTTCTCTCGTAAAGAAATATGTAAATGTATAGATGATAATATCACACAAGAAATATAACAAGATTGTTGTAGATAAGAATAACCTAGGAGAGGGAGAATCAGCTGAACGTAATGTAGCCATTCTATGCAATGTGGTTGTGCCAGTGGCGTCATCACCCCTAACCTAACCTAACCTGAGGCAACTATATATGTTGAAACTGAAAACATCACACTTTGAAAGGGAAAATGTATTGTGTAACTTAATATAAACTTTTTTTTTATTTACATGTTGCAATAATAATTTAATTAAGAAATTAAAATTAAGAATAATTAGTTCAATAAAAAATTTTAAAATCGCAGGAATGCAGTATATAGACGTTTGACTCATGTTTCTAAACAGGTGTCAATGGTAGCTAAATCAAAATCTTTAAAATTGTAGTAAGAAATATTCGCGCTTACAGGCACATGCACTTTAAGTTGACTCACTAAATAAAAATAACGTTAATCAAATGTTTTCAGGTCAGTATGTACAAACTGCTGAGCGACGCTGTCAACCTTCCATACACACGCACATACACAGGCATGTAACCCTTAGTACCACTTCATGTCTAATATTGTTATCTGTACTATTTATCATGTAGAATAAATCATCAAAAAATAAAGCATTTTAAACTGTTTAATAAAATAAATTATACTCGGCGAATGCAATCCAAACAATTACTTAAAACTGTACACATTAAACCTAATTAAATACACACTAATGTAAATTAGATTATGTACAAAAGCGTTTTGTCATTACGCTAAACTAATTCATTCAAATTACAAATACAAATGATATTGCGTGCATTATTAATTATTTAGGTACAATCAATCATACCATGTTATAATTTACTGAAACATTCCTTTTTAAAATATTAAATAATGTGCACGCAACTGATCAGCTGTTGTGATATAACGCTTGTTTACTGACCTTGAAATGATATATAGTTTGCCAAGCTATTGTTGCAGCCACAGATTCGACAACATAGGGAAACTTGTTAAAACAGTCATCTTATTTAAATTGTTTACAAATTTAAACCTTCTCCATGGTATGGTTTGAAGCGCAGATATTACAGGTTCTAGTGCTGCCACCTATCGGCTCAATTATGGTAACTTATGCTCCGACTCGTGTCGGATCTCGTAATTATACGAATCACATTTTCTAGAGAGGTTACAGTTAAAAATTACATTTATGACAATAACTTCACTATTTGTCATCGTAGAGAGCTGGTGGTGGTACCGTTCTGCAAATTTTTATCTAATTTAGTGTGTTATAAGCTACGAACGAGAAACAAATTAATTAAAATGGCCGCAATTTTGGCATTTACAATTCCGATTTTGTTGTGAATTTTAACAAGATTCTATATGAGTATACTATAGTCCCGAATAGCAAATTTCATTTTCTATTTTAATTTTTGTGGCCGCTATAGTGCTTATGTGCAGACGACAACAACGACGTACGGACGTCAATTTGAAAATCAATTTTTCCGTTTCCTGAGGGGACGAACTGTAAAAAACAAAGGTCGAATTTTTTTCGATTACCAAACACCCTATATTTCGAAAAATGATTTGTTTACACCAACTAAATTTTGCTCTATGCTGGTGTGTATTGAATTATAAATTACCAATTCTTTGAACAAATCAGAACTGTGTAAAGTGAATTATAATGTATCCTACGAGAACTAAATTATGATATTTAAATACAGGTATTGATTGAATCACGTTGTATACAAGTTACATAATATAGTCTAGTACATGGTGAAGGTACATCAGGTTAGAGTATGTTAGGTTAGAGTTATAGTTTGATTGGTTTAGCTCGTGTATCACTGAAGAGGACGACCTTGTAGTTGAAACGCCTGATACTTAGGCGTATTTTTTATGAGAATTGTGTTCTGTGTGTTTGTTATACTGTAGGTTAGAGTACATTAGTCGTAATAAGTTCTTTAGAAATACGCTTAACCACAGTTTAACTGTAATATCTCTCCAATCAATATAGGTGCAACGCTAAAAAGTTTGTAAAATTATCAAAACGCACTAATCAACTGTTTACGAGTTAATGAAGTGAACAAATATCAATGAATAAATAAGTGAAAATTGTCAAGTGTAAATGTGTTGTGTTAAAAGAAACTATTTGATGGAATCATTTTAAAACTAAAAGATGAAATTTTCCCATTCTCTGTGTATAATAGATTGGATGTACATTTTTTCATGTATGTTGGTATTAGATCGTTCTATTTCATTTTTTCTATAAGGTATCTTGACCAATTCTTGTTCGCTTCCGATCCTAGAGCTATTCGAAGACTAGTATTTATTTTATACTGTTTTCTTATAATTTTTTTCTATCAAGCTGTAATTACCGAGAGTATTTTCACCTTCAAACAAAAAAAAAATATACTAATAAATTACCCAGTAATAAAAACAATGGGGTTGCCCTTTATAATACAGTTTTTTTTTCTTTTAAAATATTATAAAAATTGTTTGTTATAAACTCCCCTAAAAAAATGTATCTTATTATACGCTCAATCACCCGAAATACGAGCGATAACAACTAACCCCTACTATATTGTAACATCATATTCCTAACAACTCAAGAAAAAAATCTAACCTATGACAATACTTGTTACATTTCTTCCTACAGTATATATTAAATAATAAAATTAAATCTAAGATTTTCAGTTATGTATTAACGATATAAACAAAATGGCTATTTAAAACATTTATATTATTTTATTCGAAGAAAAATAAAACTGAACAACCCGCGACTTTACTACTTTCTTTACAGTGTTGCAAGGATGAAGTCACACAGGGAAATTTAACTTAAAAAACTATCCACCAGTCTGTATCATTTGTTTACGACAAATCTATGTTCTATTAATACTACAAAGTTTTTAGTCGCGATTTTTTTTCTTTTCACTTCATTAGCTTCCTTCTAAACAGGGTGTTTAAACATAAACAAATTATTTATTAGAATTCTTTGGGAACTGTTTGATTTTTTTCGAAAAATCGACACAAAATAGTCAAAATTCCCTTCAAAGAGGTAAAAAAAAACTCGATTCAAGTTTTACATAGTTTTTATAATAAATTCTTGACATTTAACTTTAAAACTGGAAATGTAAAAATATATAACAGTTTGTATATATATATAACTGCAGCATTTCTGAAATGCAACTATTTAACCCCACTAGCTTAATAAAACAATTTTATTATTTTTTAGACTGTAATTGTATTAACTCAATGATTTATTAAAATATTTTTAAATATTTGTTTTTAAATAGAATCTCAGCTTACCTCGCATGTCATAAACTTGTCCAGACTATAAATAATTATTCTATTGAAATCGAGTTTTTTCAAAGACGGCAGTCATATATTGTTTTACCAACAATTGCCGAACAGTATATTTACTTACAATTTGACACACAAGCCCTCTGTAGTGAGTACATGCTTGGTAATCCCAATTGAACCTAACTTTTTTCATTTAGTTTTGAGTTAGATTTCCCACTTTCATCCTTCCTATGAAATCTTTCTTAACCAACTCTTGTTCTTTTCCAACCTTGATGCAAGAGGGCTGATTCAAGGGGTAGAAGATTTGATGTTCTTTATTCATTTTTTGTTTTATTAGGAGATAATGATCAAAAAGTTTCCAACCTTTAAATAACAATAAAAGTATTAAATCAGTGCTATACATTTCTACGTTTCTGTTTTAAAACTTATTCAGTGAAATAAGAAATATCGGAATCCTAAAATTAACAATTTCTGACCTTATAATTGAACAATAAATACCAGATGCAGATAAAGGAATACAACAAACTATCTCGTACACCAATTAACAAAATCAAATACAACAAACAATCAAAATATTTCTCCAATATTCAAAAATATATGACTTCTGCAGTTTTCAAGGGGAAAAATAAACCATGGACCCCTTCTAAAATTTATAAAAAAGTTCTAAAGAGTCTAAACTTGCTTAATTACTTCAATAAACTTGTCTAATGAAATTCGTATGTCATTGCAATCCAGTTTATACTAATGACGGTCAAAGTTTTATCGCAAATTATTACTGAACTGTAATCTAAAATTCGTCACGCTGGTTTAGATATTAATCTACATAGATTTTCGCCATTCTCTCCACATGTTCAAATCATTTTAATATCTAAACTTCACAAATCTAATTCAAATCTTAAATTAAGTCATGTAGCTCAATATTCTATCTCCCTCCAGACATCATACTCTGTTACGGGTCTCTATACCTTACTTGTATAAAACGTCGGTCAAATAATCTAAGAAATGAGAGCACTTCATTCCAAGATTCACGTCTTTAAACCATTTGTTCCCATTTTATTTAAAGGTGAAAAACCTCTCGGTCCTAATCGTCCTATATAAAAATCATAAAATAAAGACTCCCAGTCCTAGAATTCTCAAATAGCGTCAGGATTGGAAGAGAAAAAATAATTGGCGAAGAGATATCAGATCTTAAAAAAAGAAAGAAAGGTATTTAACCCCTAGACTATATAAAAAAAGGTCTAGATACAGCTGCAGCTACCTTTGGGATCACCCCACAGGTACCTATCATAGGCGAGTCCTTGAGGAGGTCCTTGAACCAAAGATGACAACTCGTCGTACCTCTAATATATTGTAAAATTTAAATGATGTAAAAAAAAAAAATTACCTGTTACAAAAGGGAAAAAAGTTTTTGAGAACAAATTGGTGTATTAGAGATGCATCGTAGTTTGTTTGTATCAAAGCTTCCTATTCTTCCTGTAGTTTGATAAACCCAGTTGATGGAGCCATCGTGGTACATACCCATCCCCATTATATGACGTAACACAAGCAGATCTTCTAAATGTAATGCTCTATAGTTGATTTCCTGGGCTATGTGGACATGTTAAATTGTATTGGTATATCAAAGGGTAAGTTTGTTTTAAACAGTTGTTACACATGTTTTCTGAACCTTGTTATCATTACTCTCTTGACGTCTCACACTAAGTAATCTAAACGTCCATTTTGAAAAATAAAATAAAATCTCCTTTAAGAATTAATTCTATCGCTTCCTTATAAAACTAGGACGACTAACCTTTGATTTGATATAAGTTATTGGTCTTCAGTGGGAAATATTTCACACGAAATGACATTTCCAGTGTTGCCAAGTCGTTGAAGTTGACATGTGTAATGGCGGAGTTCAGGTTTAGTAAATATGTCAACTAGGATGAGTGTCATCCATAATAGCGTTAAGCTTGTTAACTCAAAATGATCTAACTTTAATTCTATTTTTAGTTTCTAACGTAATGGAGAAAGTTCAGTGACGGGTAAATCGAGTTTTAAAAAACTATCCGGAGCTAAAAACATTTTTTTTTTGTCTGTCCACCGTCTGCAGTGCAGTGTTCCAAATCTATTTATATCTAATGTTGTATGTGGGGATATTTTAACCAAGCCGCTAAGTCCATTTTCATTTATTACATACCTCAGAATTTTGGGATAGCTGCCATATAATAATAAACACAATTTAGTTTTTTTTTTTAAATCATTTCTAAACATTTTTCAACCTAACCTAACTTATCCTAACCTAAGCTAACTTAACCTAACCTAACCTCTAAGAATCTAAAAACGTATTGGTCGCGATTTCTACAAAAATTCATCGTTAAAAAAAGAAAATTGTTCATACAGCTGTTATAAAAGCTCTTCACAGCTGATTAATGGTTTATTAATAATCACATTTTCAACGAAATCAGTGTGAAAATTGTAAGTAAAACATCAGGAATAACTGACAATAAAAACAAAATTGTACCTCGACCGCCGTCTTTTGAAATAAAAGATTTACATTTAGGACTAACCTGACAGCCAAATCTTCTCAGCCAAAAAATTGTAAAAATAAAGCAGACATTATTTTGATTAACTATCCACAAGGAATGACCACAAGATCGTAGTTATTTTCACATATCTGACCTAATTTATGGGTTTCTCTCTTAGATTACTAATTACTGTCCCCCACATGACTCCAGGTTCTTTTCACCTGTTTTTTAGATTTTATTACTTGATAACGGGAGTTGATTCACACTATCAAAACGTCGTGTATTATTTTCTTGTAGACATAATAACAATTTCCCTCTTTATTGTTAAATGATCACAAATGGTCTATTTTCAATTACTTCGTTCAATCATCAATTAGAATACCGGTGAGGATCTTCGATGGCCTACGTATGCATCAATTGTACGTCAAGCTAATACTAATAGTACTAAATGCGGTTTTGGATATAAAAAAATATTTTCATTACATAGAATGACCTAGTTTTACAACATTGCAGTTAGTATGGTTGGTAGACCTGTTGGAATTCCCTTCCTGGCTGTGAATCTTCCTCAATCGTATTAATAGAGCATTTAAATCAAGCGCCAGTCTCATACATTACTCCTCAGGGACAGGTACGTATAAATCTCACTGATTTCTTAATAAAACAAAGCTCTGATTCAGATGGTGTACTATAGCATCATGCAGGATATCAGTTTATGTACTAACATTTCAGATAGTTTTGTTTTGTCGTTTTACATCCAACTACTGCAGAAGGAGAACTTCGCCATTAAGGCAATTCCAACAAAGATTAGATCCCGGAATGCAAAGTTTAAGAGAAATTTAGAACCGAAACAAAATTCTAATTAAAGTTCAATGTAGAATATTTCAAGCTACGTATTCTATGATTGAACCTCCCTCAGACATGTCCATCGCATTAAATTAAAAAGTTATTAAAGAGTTAAAGAAAAGAATAAAAAGTTATTTATTGCTTGCTATCGTTTAAACCATAAATCGCTACAACAGCTGCCATTTTATTTCTATTGCAGATATCAGCGTAACCATTTGTTGGTACACTTTTGGATATGTTTCCAATATGTATGAAAAAAATCTTACAATTTGGTTGTGATGCATATGTACTTGTTGATTGTTTAAAAATCTAAATACCTACATGGGACACATTGTATAAGATTAGCATACTTATATAAAGAGTGTTAGTTAAGGACACTCCCACCCCTCACCTTAACTTTTCTATGAACTTAAATATAGCCAAACACCTTTGCGACTGTTAACTAGGACACCGGAAGTTTTTTTTATGATAGTTTGGAATTTTCAATCTCCCTCTAAAGAGGTGAATTTTGAATGTAGACTACTAAAAAATTTTAAATGGGAACCCACTTCTTGTAATATGTCAAATTAAAGGGAATAAAAAGACAAAATTAATGGCGCTTATGAAATTTTTTTTGGATAACCGCGCTCACGAACTATTTTTTGGGACAACCATAACCACCAAATGGTGTCACAAAATATATTTGATATTAGTATATTAAAAAATCACTAAATTTATGAATTCAGAACACTATACAGTAAAACTGAATTTTATCTGTCCCCCAAAATTGTGGTATTTTTAGCCACATTCAAAATTCAAGAATACAACCAGGTCATGTGGCATATCAAGCTAAATTATTTTTAAAGCAAAACTAATGGCACCAATAAATTTAACTTTTAACTTTATTGAAAATGTTATTTCGAAATGTGGATGTAACTGTAAAAACATAATAGAATTTTTTGAAAATGTCATCCACTTTTTGAAATTACATTTTTAATAAAGTTAAAAGTGAAATTTGTTAGTGTCAATAGTTTTATCTTAAAAACCAATTTAATTTGAATCACATTACGTGATTTTTTTTGTTCGTATTTTGAATGTGCTCAAAAGTACCAAACTTTTGGTGGATAGGTAAAATTCAGTTCAACGTTTAATAATTCTCTCAAAACTTTTTCCGTTTAACGAACTTTTTTAAACTGTTTAGTTTTCATATTACACATATTCAGCAATTTTATAATTAAAAAGTCTCAAATGCATTATGTGACGCAATTTGGGTTAAGTTCGTCCTAAAAATATTTTGCGAGCACCGTTAATGTTGTATTTTAATGACCTTTAGTTTTACATGTAACTCAACTCAATTTTTCTGAATTTTATTAGGGATGAATACGAGCACACTATTAGTCCTCTTTACGAAATTTTATGTTCCTATTTTAATTTTTAAGGTCACTATCGTCCTTTCGTTTAGACCACAACGACGAAGAACGAACGAACGAACGACGATGTCGAAAATCAGTTTTCGGTTTCTTGAGGCAGTGAAACGTGAAAATTAGTAAAAATCGGAGGGCTATTTTTTGCGATTACCAAGTTACCCAATACTTTGTGTTACCCAGTATACGAAGTACTGGTTAAGTTTCATAACTCCTAACTTTCATAGTGAGTAAAGGTGTGGGGGATCAACACCTTTCTTCATCTCTTAGGTTGAAGTATTCTTTTCACCTTTCCTATCAGTTCACTCTTAACCAACTATTCTTCCCTTTCGATTCTGCCGCTATTAGACTGCCCCATTAGTCTGTCTTTATTTTATACTATTTTCTTCTCTTTTTATAAGTCAATGATGACAAATAGTTTTTGAACAACATGGAAAATAACTAGATATCTCTCTCTAAACCTCGACAATGACATCGCTCTATTGTTTGAGACCTGATTTCCAATATTTATGATAGCTAGGCAACGTTGTTCAATACATCTGATAGTGGAATTTAATCAATTTTATGCACCGTCAACATCAAACTATTGACAACGGAAGATTTATTGAACATGTGAGACACGCACGTTTCTTCTTAACTCGTTCATTTTATTTCATTCCTTGTGAAAGTTTCTCTCCGTTACACAAATTGAGTTTGGAAAACTTTTAACGCTCGACACAAATTTCCCTTTCCAGTTTCAATATTCAATTTACAAAACAACCCTTTTATTTAAAGATAATCATTTAAATACTCGGCTAGTTTTGCGTATAACAATTGAGTTATAACTTATTTTGAACAACCAAAAAGCAGAATATTGAAATTTGTGTTATTACTTAGTTTATATTTTTACATTTAACTAACGGAAAAGCTGTATAAAAATAATTCTAACACATACAGAAAAGATTGGCACTGCAAAAGAGACAATACACAGGGAGCAATAGATAGACAATCTGAGATAATTCTAAAGACATGAGCAAGAAATAAACAATCTGAGACAATTCTAAACACATAAGCAAGAAATAAACAATGTAAAACCATCCTAAACACACAAGCAAGAAATAGACAATCTGAGACAATTCTAAACACATAAGCAAGAAATAGACAATCTGAAACAATTCTGAACACATATACAAAAGATAAACAATCTGAGACAATTCTAACACATGAGCAAGAGATAGATAATAGGTTTTGTAAAAGAGACATATAAATCTACAAAACATTCTGTGTCTATTCACCATTTTGTTTTTTAGAACATAAATTTTGAAATAATTAAAGTATTGAGTTCAGATTTGGTACACGCATTTTATATTTAACTTTATTCAAAATGCTGGGGGTTTAAAATATGTAACTTTGAATATCTCAAAAACCGTTAACTTTACAAAATACAAACTCTTTTTTCTAAAAGACAAACAAAACTGTTTTGTAAAATATTTTGTCTGTAGGTTCAAGGATAACCGGGTTATAAACAAAAAACTATAAAAAACATTTTGTTGAGTATATTATTATCTCTAGTATTTTATTTTAGGTTGACACTTCAAATTTCTGAATTTTCAGACTAATACAACGATTCATTTATTCGTAAGTTCTAAAATAAAAATTAGGAGATAAAATTATCAGAATTTGAAAGGTTTTGTTTAAAGGCCAATCTTGACTATTATTACTCAAATACCAAGAAATTAAATTTCTAGTTTTTGTTGATAACAGGAAAAATAAAAAATAAAATTTCTTTTTCTTTAAAAGAAGGCAATATTTTGTGTCTTGTTGACTTTTCGTAAAGTTTATTGTTTTTGATATATTCTACAATAAATATTTTAAACAGCGCCAATTTGAAACTACACAATATAAAGTCTTTGTTTCTGGTACACTTGTAAAACGTAACATTTAAAATGACTTTACCAAATCTAAACTCAGTATCTTATGTATTTCAAAAGTATTCATTTTTTGTAAAAAAACAAAATGGTTGATATACAGGATGTTTTGTAGATTTATGATATGTCTCTTTTACAAAATCTATTATCTATCTCTTGCGCTCGTGTGTTTAGAATTGTCTCAGATTGTTTATCTTTTGTAGATGTGTTTAGAATTATCTCAGATTGTCTATTTCTTGCTTATATGTTTAGAATTATCTCAGATTGTCTATTTCTTGCTTATATGTTTAGAATTGTCTCAGATTGTCTATTTCTTGCTTATGTGTTTAGAATTGTCTCAGATTGTTTATCTTTTGTAGATGTGTTTAGAATTATCTTAGATTGTCTATTTCTTGCTTATATGTTTAGAATTATCTCAGATTGTCTATTTCTTGCTTATATGTTTAGAATTGTCTCAGATTGTCTATTTCTTGCTTATGTGTTTAGAATTGTCTCAGATTGTTTATCTTTTGTAGATGTGTTTAGAATTATCTCAGATTGTCTATTTCTTGCTTATATGTTTAGAATTATCTCAGATTGTCTATTTCTTGCTTATATGTTTAGAATTGTCTCAGATTGTCTATTTCTTGCTTATGTGTTTAGAATTGTCTATTTCTTGCTTATGTGTTTAGGATTGTCTCAGATTGTTTATTTCTTGCTTATGTGTTTAGGATTGTCTCAGATTGTCTATTTCTTGCTTATGTGTTTAGGATTGTCTCAGATTGTTTATTTCTTGCTTATGTGTTTAGAATTGTCTCAGATTGTCTATTTCTTGCATTTGTGTGTTTAGAATTGTCTCAGATTGTCTATTTCTTGCTTATGGGAAACTAAGCTTTTTCTGACTTTAATGAACTTTTTTTTTACGTTTACCAGTAGAACACATCAGAAAAGTTTCTCCATTTCTTCATGAATCAACCTGAGATGTTACAGAAATATAGAATTAAGTATCCAGACACGGCTGAGCAATGCTCCCTCAAGGCAGAACTGAAGGAAATAGAGCAATCCTTGTCAATATAGAAACCACTTGCATTCAGGATATTGCACAAGTGATTGTACTAATTATCTAGTTCCCAACTTGTACAGTTATCGATTCAAATTTCCACAGTTTCGCCAATAGAGCGAGGTCACATATTGCGTAGTACATATGCCCTCTAGCGGTAACTCAGAAAGGTTGACCAGATTAGTTAACATTTTCAATTAAACCTCTTGCACAAGTCAGGCGTCCTTCTGTTTTATTATAAATTCTAATCTCTTTTTTTGAGAACTGAATGTCAGACAGTCACGCGAACGTCCGCCGAAGTTGATCATAAATAAAATAAAATGTTTTATTTCTTCATTTTTGTCAGTTTTTATTACACTCAATGGTAAATAATACAAATTTTATTGTGTTTTATAATATCAAGTAGTTTTAACGATTAGTTTATTTTCGACTCTTTATGTTGTCAATAGTTTATTTTATAAGCTTAATATTTATGACTATTGGTATGATAAATTGTTTTATTTATTTGACAATAGATTGTTCATTTAATTAGCATGAAAAAATAAACTTGACTTTATAACCATAAGTTATTGTAATGGGTTTAAGTCTATATTTTTATTACTTACTATTACATCAAGTACTAACTGCACCAAACCGTGCTACAAGATGTGATCTTACCTGTAACAAACCATATATATTTTATTAGATTTTATCATCTATATGTACAGGGTGGCTGAAAACATATTACCTCCTCCTTTTATTTTATTTTTTTTAATATTTGAATTCTGTTAGCGTCAATCTTATTAGGTGAGAGTGCAACATAAAAAAGTAAATATTTATGATGTTATAATTGTGGTGGCTGGGAGATGAGGGGGTTCTCTAAAAAAAAATTTAATTGAAGCAATAAACCAACATTTAGAAATCGATTGTCTTGTCTTCTGACTCAATCTTCTAGCTTCGTAAATAAAATAACCCTATTAGCCGCCTATTTGTTTTGAGTAGTAAGAATGTATTTTCATTGTCATTTTTCTTGTCTCACAGAGACGTTTAAAATGAGAAATCACAACCCTTTTGGAATTTTTGAACAACATCCATCCCTTACCCCTAACAATTAAAATAATCTAAATCTTTACTTTTTAGGTTGCTCCTATCACCTAAAGAGATTGCCGCAAACAGTATTCAAATATCTCAAATATTTAAAAAATACAAAAGGTTGGTAGTATCTTTTCAACCACTCTGTATATACAGGTTGTTAGAACAATGTGGAAACTGCTTAATATTTTAATGGACCTCTCATTTCAAAGCCTGAACTATCTACAAGTACAAACGTTAGTAGGTTATACAAAGTGTTCCAAATTTAACAAAAGATGATTATTTTCAACTATTTTAAATTTAATGCTATTATTATTTTAAAATATTATTATAATAGGTCAATTTAAGATACTTAAAAGGAATCTGTAATTTATCTTTAATAGCAACCGAGTTATAACGTTTTAAAATTAGCAATTTTGTAACACAACATTCAACACACCTGCAGAGCTGAGTGAATAACTTATTATTTGGTTATTCTGATGTAAAGTAAGCAAAGCTCTATTGGAAATTACGTATTCCGTACAGGTTGTTTTAAAAAGTAATCCTATATATTTCTTAATTACACAAATTATAAGAACCAAATGTTACTTAACTTTATATTATCCAACTAAAATATCATCAAATGAAAGTCTAGGACCTAAATTAACAAGGTGAAAAAATAGTTTTCCATGTACAGGATTATCAAAAATATATATTTTAAAATCTTTTACCCAACATTTTTACAAAAATGATATGAACACAATGCTACCCTTAACGCAATGCTAGTGAACACTTAAAAAATTACTAGGAAGTACAGGGCAAGTTTGGTAATCACGATAAATTTCGTCCTGCATTTCTTGACTGATCTTCACTTTTAATAACCTCAAAAACTGAAAAAGTTATGCAGTCCGCCCGTCTTCATTGTCGTCTGTAATAACAATAGCTGTTAGAAAAATTAGCTATAGAGAACCAAAGTGTGCCCTATTAAAATTCAGAAAATTTGAAGATGTCAAAATGGCAGCCATTTTGAACAAGTTTTTGTTTATATCTCGCGTGTTATTCATGTCACAAACTAAATTAGTTTTAAAATTTGCAGATTTCAATTCCAACATCTCTACGATGACAAATAGAGAAGTTATTGTCAAAAATGTACTTTAGAAGCCTGACCTTCCAGAAAAATGTGATATTCGTATAGTTACAAGATCTGGCAGGACTGAGTCATAGACACGAGCGTAGCGAGTGGAGGTTCCTTCCATTGATAGGAACGAAGAGGGTGGAGACTTTTTAATATATACACATTCACGAAATCCGTTAGGATTTAGCTAATGTCAAAAAACTAGTATATACACATTTTAATTACGAGATTCAGAAAATCTATGTAAAAATTATTACTGGGTAAGACTCTTTGATCTACCAATACAATTTAACATTTACTACAAGACTCAAGAAACCAACCTTTGGGTGTTACATTTAGAGGATCTGCTTGTATTGTATTGGAATGATGGAGCTGAGTAGGTACTCATGGATTTGTAACCTAACCTAACCTAACCTAACCTAATCTAACCTAACCAACTTGTACTAGTGGATTTAGACTTGTCCAGTCTAAAATAATATATTTCAATCACAACATCCTTTATAATAAAATATTTTGTAAAATTAGCTTCACTGATACCCCTCCCCCCCCCCCCAAGATCCGTGCTCAGATAATGAGAATGTCGTTAGCGAATTAGGAAAGTAAAGACCCTGTTAGTACAACTGGTATCTGAAACTAGCATAACATAACTGCATTTTGTTCGGCTAAACTGTCTTATTCTAAGTTGGTGTGCTTCCCTTTAAGGGCCTGATAAGGATTTCCATTTACAGCAGACAAAACCCAATTGCAACAATAATAAAGAGCCTAGAGAAGATTTCATTGTTACTAAACTACTTGGTGATAAGCCTGTAATAGTATAAAAAGAATACTAATAACTAAGAGATGGTGTGATAAAGTTAAATAGAAAAGATAAAATCTATTGTAAATCTGTAATGATCGCTGTTTAGGAGATCCAGATGGTTTTAGCTTGTTCAGTTTCTAAATTCAATAATTATGATATTACATAATTCTCCATCTCTTTTTCAGCTATCTCCTTCTGTAAATGAACTGTGTAAGAACATTGCGTAAACTTTCTTTTTCATCTATATCTCAAACCTGCCACCAAAACTGTCAGTTTGATAATTGTGAAGGAAAAAAAAAAAGAAAAAAAAAAAAAAAAAAAAAAAAAAAAAAAAAAAAAAAAAAAAAAAAAAAAAAGCACGGACGCCTTCTTTTAACAAATATTTAAATAAGGCCTAAATGTGCTTTGATTGTCATAATGACGGCTGTCAACGTGTATTTTTGTTTTTTGCCAACTATTAATGAACCTTTATAGTTTTTTACTTGCGATTTTTCACACAAATTTGGGTCATTAATTTTCACTTTTTACTAAAATTTGAACGAAATCAATGACAAGATTTAAATAAATTACATCTTTTATAACTTAGTCGATTTTTTGTTTTTTTATCGATTACTCATGCACCACCATTATTTGAAATATGACGACCACATGTTTAACTTAAGTCAATAGACGATACACTTGAGACAAATTTTGTAAATATCGTTACAGTCGATATTGAGAAAGTCGCTTTTTAGCGTAACTACAGTACTTACAAATTTTGAGGTATCGAGGAATGAAAAAACCTCATAAGGATATATGGACAAAATTTACTCACAAACAAAATTTGAAAATGAAGTCACGTGTTTGGTCTTCGTCAGTCATCAAACAGACAGACAAAGTGTGACATGATTTACCTTCAGCGGCTGGCTCATTTATAGCGAGTACAGGCTTGGCAAACCCGAGGTACTCAACCTAACTGAATAACACCTTTCTCGTTTAGTCTTGGGTTAGATCCCTTTTATTTATCTTTTCTATAATTAGGTCTTGGGCCAACTCTTGTTATTTAACAACTATTGTTATTAACTATTGTATACAACATAACCTTTCTTTTACAAGTACAGTCGAGTTAGAAATGCACGATTAATACTACCTATACATTTGTATATATATATATATATATATATATATATATATATATATATATATATATATATATATATATATATGCCTAAGAAACAAATATTTACCAATTTAAAAATAAAATGTGTAAAAAAATCCAGTTCTAGAAATTTTCTAAAATGAATTCAATAAAAATATAATTATAACCAACGACTCGTGTAAAAATGAAAATATACAGTCCAAAGACACGCAGCCCTCGGAGTAGTGTCTACTGTATCAGAGAGGGTAGTATTAGTGTTGGGTGGAATCCTGGCTTTCGATTTATTAGCGGCAGAAAGGTGAGAAGATCATATCCGAATGTCAGAGCTCCACAACTCGGAGAGCAGAATGATGCTATAATTATAGGACACGATAAAGCACGGATTTTCAAAAACGTGAGAGCGAATTTCTTTTAAAAGTGGAAAAATAAATGAAAAACTATCAATCTGGAAGATGGACGGAACAACTGATTCCGAATCTGGAGAAGAACATAGAGAGACCTTACATAGGGCTTTACAGGACATGGATGGTTTAAAAGAATACTTCCATAGATTCAGAAGAGCGGTTGATGCTAGATGTATCAACCTTGGAGCAGAGAAGGACGATGATGTCCTCAAAAATTCATTTCTATGGTGACAGATGGGAACCTTGCAAGGACGTCCTTCAGGAGGAAATCTGAACAGAGCTGAGGCATATTCTCCAGTATGCTAGAGAGCAACGAAAAGTGGAATTTGCTAGCGAGGTACGTCGTGGAAATTATGAAGTCTAAGGAAAATTAACTAAAACAAATATGAATCGTAAAGATATCAATTGCTATCGACACCAATAATATCGATTGGTGATCCTTTATCTAGCTATTGACGACAAACTATCACATATGGTAAGAAGAAATGGAGGTGGGGAAGTCCTCTTAAAGTGCTGTAACGCATTCCCCATCTCCTCGAGAAAAAACACCAGCACTTCCATAAATATCAGAAAAGAGAATAAAACAAAAAAGTATGTTATATAAAATAAAGATAATAAAACACAATTATTTATTTTGTAATATCCACTTTTAATTAGTCTAGCCGACCAATGGTTTCGCCTGCTAAGGCATTGACGAGGCCGGGTATTTCCCCAACCTTCCATTCATTGTATCCTAACTCCCACCCTCTAGTTTTAAGGTTTTCTGTTTTTGTCTTTTTTCTTCAGTCTGTAATACAGCCTCGTCAATGCCTTAGCAGGCGAAACCATTGGTTGGCTAGACTAATTAAAAGTGGATATTACAAAATAAATAATTGTGTTTTATTATCTTTAAACATGGAATTCCACCAAGAACCATCGGTCTCAACAGTAATGAAAATTATATAAAATATATGATATATTCGTTTTGATTAGTTTAAACGAATTTATCAAACAAAATAATGCAATACCAAACAAAAAACTCGGTAGCCTATTCTTGTTTGAAAACACTGCTTGTTGTGTAAATTTAATATTAAAACTTGAAAGAAAAACTTGTGTTGAGCATTAAAGTTAGCCAAGACTCAATTGTGAGAAGAAAAGAAACTTCTACAACTACGCAAGCGTGCATCACATGTTTCATAAATCTGAAAGGCTGTCCACATTTTGACGTCGCTGAAGCATAAAATTGAATGAATTTACGATAGGACATTGATAGAACGTACAATGCTGTCATAAATAACGCATCCGCAATCGAAACTATCAACTTTTTTTATTAGAGATTCCTGTGTAGTGGAATATGATTAATTTTTGTTAAGAATTACGGATTATTCTCCTGTTACATAGGGTTTTTATAGTAGAACCGTTGGTTATAAAAAATTGAAATTTGTAATGAATGTTCAATGTTTTGGCAAAAATAATTAACCTGAATACCATCTTCTTTTTTTGGCTGATCTTCCTGTTTCATGGCCTCAGGAAACTTTGACCATGATTTTAGAAATGCCCTCCGTCCTTTGTCGTTGTCGTCCGTACGTATAGCACGACAGCGATCACAAAATTTAAGGTGCGAAATATGGTACACGTAAATTCAGAAAACTAGAATTGTAAATGTGAAATGGCAGCCGATTTAAACATTGTTGTTTGTTTGTGTAACCCTACCTCTATACGATTACTAACAGTGAAGTTATCAAAAATGTTACCTAACCTAACCTAACCTAACCTAACCTAACCTAACCTAACCTAAACTAACCTAACCTAACCTAACCTAACCTTATCTAACCTAACCTAACCTAACCTAACCTAACCTAACCTAACCTAACCTAACCTAACCTAACCTAACCTAAACTAATCTAACCTAACCTAACCTAACCTAACCTAAAATAACCTAACCTAACCTAATCTAACCTAACCTAACCTAACCTAACCTAACCTAACCTAAACTAACCAAACCAAACCAAACCAAACCTAACCTAACCTAACCTAACCTAACCTAACCTAACCTAACCTAATCTAACCTAACCTAACCTAACCTAACCTAACCTAATCGCAAAAAAAATGTGACATTCGTATAGTTACGAGATCGAGAGCTAAGTCATCGATAGAAACGTAGAGAGTGGAAGCTTCTTCACAAGACGTAGAGTTGAGACACTTGACGCGACCCAAGCAACTCTTGGTTTACCAATACAATTTAGTGAATGGAGGTTGTTTAATATCACATCTAAGAGCCTATCCGACGAGACGTCAAGAAAATAGTGATGTAGCCTACACATTTAGGAGGTTCTGTAAACTTGAATGACAACTATTTTAAACAAATTTACCCAATTGGGTAAGACTTCTTCACCTTCTAATACAATTTAACATTTCCTACGATCTCCAAGAAATTGCTAAAGGCTCTTCATGTAACGATCTTCTTCTTCTTCTTCTTCTTCTTCTTCTTCTTCTTCTTCTTCTTCTTCTTCTTCTTCTTCTTCTTCTTCTTCTTTTTTTTTTTATATATAGTGGTGATAACAGAGAGGGTTTTCCACTTTAAACAACAAGACCTGATAATAATATCTCCAACCACAAGATATCACCATCTAATCGTCACATCGAGTAACACATTGATGTATTATGCAGTTAGACTGTTGTGTTAATGGCTCAATACATATAAATACCATTGATTACATGGGACTAAGCGGTAATGGGGGTAATGAAACAGACTAATTAATGGTAAGCTTTAGCTACGTCAATACATAATGGATGACAGGATTAGCAGGTTATCTTATTTGTGTGATTATTCAACGCAATTGTTTCTGTTTTAAATTAATTAAAGTTTCTGTTTTCGGGGTTAAATTAAAGTCTTTTGAACGAAAAACGCGATTTACAGTATATCATTTTGTCAAATTGTAGCTATTGTCTATCGTTTCAGATATTGAAAGACGAAAACTCTCTTGGTCATGATAAAAAAAGGAAGAAAAGAACATAAAATAAAGACCCCTTAACCCTATCCACAAATAACGTTAGGGTCTGATAGAACAAGAATTGGACAAGAAAGACGAAAGAGCCCTCTCTTTCTAAACCCAAAACTACATTACAAAAGGTGTAAAACATAATTCCTAGGGATTGCTAAACTCGTACTCTCTGCTAAAGAGAGCCCTGAGAGCATGTTTCAACGTTTCAACAATTAAGGAACTCTCATTTATTATTGCACGAATAATAAATTTAATATATTGCACAAACTCTATCACACCTATCCACAAAACGAAATATTAATAAAATAGACATTTTTCACCGTCATCTTTCCAAACTTGTTACTTATAAGGCTCGCCAAAAGTAATTTATACAAAATATTTTGATTACAATACTTCTTTACTAACTGTACCATCAGGTCCGTCCGCGTGGATACTAACATTGACTTCATTTACAAAATAAAATGCACATCTCCATGTAATGGTGTGAAGAAATTAGAAGATCTGGTACTGCCATCTTCTGGTAACTGCAAGGACAGTCAGGGGCTAGGAACAGTGAGTACGGGGGTGGTAATCGTAGCTAGATAGATATTTGTCATGTAGCTTCAGGTTAGATCTTTCTTTTTCACAATTTCTAGCAGGAATCGTTTGAACAAATCTAGTTATCTTCAAACATTTGATGATATTAGTGCATTCGTGGGCTACCGGTCTTTATTTTATGTATTTTTATTTGTATTTTAAACACGAAAAACCTTTTGGACATCATTAATTTATAGAAAAAAAAGTAAAGGTTATAAAATAAAGATACAAAGCCCTCGAATACTCTAATAGCGCCAGGGTCGGTAAAACAAGAGTTGGTCAAGAGAGACCTGATAGGAAAGATCAAAGAGAAAAATCGAACTCCAACCTGCATGAAAAAAGTATAGATTCAGCTAAAGCCATTGGGATTGCCAAGCCCGTATTCACTATAATGAGCCCCGAAGGCCACACACTCACACTGACTTATGTTATTAATCTTCAAATTAGTAGACACTGCTATGTATTATACAGTCACATAAGCCTATAATTCAAAATACCACTTTTTTGGACTCGTGAGTCGCAAAACAGATATTTCATTGGACACCTTCAACATAATTTTCTTTCACTTAACAACACTTTCTCTACACTGTATACATGTGAGAACGAGAACTGTTTTCCTTAAAAAAAAATCAAACTTTAATACATTTAAATAATGACAATATTTTTTAGGACAAAGTGGCTATCAAAGTTTTTTATTTTTCAGTTCTAGAGCCATAATTAAGTCATAAAAAGAAAAACTTTACAGAATAAGCTCGCCTGAAATATTGAATCGGTTGATTACATTTAAAAATAAAATTTCAACTTTAATGAAATGTGAAAACAGAACATAGAAAAATTCGTTTCAAATTATACGCAAATTCTGTTTTTATTTCATCATTTAAGGACTTATTATTATTATTATTATTATTAGCTGCTTTGTTTTATACCTGAAGAGATTCTACGGTATTTTCCTATAATAAAAAAACCTATAACATTGTTCAAAATACAGTTTTACTTTGGAAAAAGTCTAAGAATTCACCAAGTTTACTACATTTGTCAAATAACGTGTATACAAAACACTGCTTATCAATCGATCGGGTATAACATTAGATAATTTTTCTCTCAGTTGCAGTTAATGTCATCATATAAATATATTTTATCACAACAGAGAGAGAGGGCGTATCTAAGACTTGGGACAGGGCGTTATCGTCTCTAATGATTTATCTGCTCTGCTTCAGGGAATAAAAAAAAAATAAAGTTTTTTCACAGTTTTCCATTTCCCCACCGTGAAACATAAACAACAGCGAGATGTCCCTATGAATGCACACACGAGCAGAGATGCTTGTTCTAGATAAATCTACACGGTTGCACGGAAGCGTATGTTTTTTAATCGGTTTACAATAAAAAAGGGGTTATTTCTATCGGAAATGAACTTTAATCAAACTGAAACAAAGTTGTCTAGTAACTGTGTCTATCCATTCGACAAAATAAAAAACCTAGTGGAACGAACGATAAAAATGAATTGTATAATAGCCTTTATTTTATTACTAACCCATTGAACGTGTAACCAATCACATGATTTAATCTAGGTAAATATAACGTTAGTAACAAGACGAGATTGAATGTTGTTATTCAAGTTTAAATTATTAAGAAATATTAATTATACAAAACTTGTAACAAATTAGTTTAACGTTAAAGAACGAAAAACTGATTTCTTTAAAGTCAGTACATGAAACTGGAAAATTAAATTATGGTAGTGAATGTTTAGGTATGAAATTAAAATCTTTACGTTAATAGTATTTTTTGTTTTTAATGGCAAAAACGTTTCAGCCATCATCACCTTATAAAAAAATGGAAGACAAAAACATAAAATAGACTGAAAGAGACAGTCAAGGGAAGGATTTAACCTAAGGTTATATGAAACAAGGTGTAGATCCAACTTGAGTACCTCGGGATTAACAACCTGTAGGCACTTTAGTGTGCCCTTGAGGGCTTGTGTCATTATAAAATTATTACTTATGTAATTGGAAAACGTAAAAATCTCATTTAAACCGATCTTAATTTTTGAATACTACGAAGTCAAAATTAATAAAAAATTAGTTTCTCTGAGAATATTGAAAATTTTATGAAAATCGCCTTAACCATCAGGTTGTGAAATAAAGTTTTGGGTACCTAAATATATATTTTATTCCAAAACCGAAGTTAAAACCAAAACACGCAAACAAAAACTAAAACAAATCTATTTTTTGAATCTAAATTGAAATAAATTGATTGATTTGAAAAAAAAGTAATTAAAAATTACTTCTTTTCATAATCAATAGGTTTGTCCTCAGGGACTATAATCACAACGGCTATTACAATACCGAAGCATCACACCTGGATCTACATTTTTTACATCCCACTCTTTCATCTTTCCTATCAGGTCTCTCTTGACCAAATCTTGTTCTCTCTCGACTCTGACGCTTTCAAGGGCAACGAGTCGTTATTTTATGTTCTTTTCTTTTTTTATAAGGTGATGATGACCTAGAGGGTTATTGTCTTTAAACAACAAGAAAAAAATCTTTCAAAGATTGTAATACTAAAACAAAATAAAAAATTTAAACAAATCAGAAGCAAATTAATGCTGACGAAACGAAAATAAATTGGCCTGTTTTTGTTTGTTTAGTTTGATCTTGTTGTTTGAAAGCGATATAAAAAAAAAGAAAGAAAAGAATATGAAATGACGACTCTTATCCTTAGAATATTCTAACAGAGTCAGGGACGAAAACCGTTCGGTAAAGAGAGACCTGATAGGGAAAATGAGAGGGAGGGTTCTAACCCAAGACTTTAAAAAAATGTGTACATTCAGCTAAGAACCTCGGAATTGCCAAGCCATACTCACCCAGTGTATGGTCACTTCATTTATTTCTTTGCACTGAATTAAATAATTTAGGTTTTTAAATTGTTCTAAACTGAACATGATACACAAAACCTAATAATAAATATGGATACAATATTGCTAAGGAAGCCGTTAAAAGAAAACATTATTTTACTTCTCGCCAATAACAGGAATTATGAATCTTCTTTATCACTTTATATTAAGTTCGGCGAATTGTAGCGAGCCTCGCCAATTTATTTTTAATTTCACGTTGCTTTAAGTGTTTAATTTTAATTTAATTAAAGTATCCAATTATCAACCTTGCTCACTAGAGTGAGAACGGGATTAGCAATCCTGAAGTTCCTAACTGGATCTACACTTTCCCCCTAGTCTAGATTCATCTTTCCTATCAGGTCTTTCAAGATTAGATTTAGTCATCTGGAATTTTAATCAAATTGACGCGCTAGTTATCATTTATTCGTCTAATTGTAACTTTATCATCTGGTAGCCGATCGTCAGTTTCTAAAGACAAAGTCCAGCAGCAGTTTTCATTGTTTTATAAATATTCTTGTATAATTACGATTACCCGAAGGGACAGGGCACGTGTTGTATGAGACGGGCATTCCATTTTATTATGACATGACTACGGCGGTTTATGGCTTGTCACAAAATTGATTAAATTATCCCACAAATGTTGGGTGTATAATGGATCATAAAACGGCTTCCAGCTGAAAGGCATTTCATATGCTAATTAACAACAATTTATGTTTATTTCCAACAACGGGATGGACGCTGAATATAGTGTTATAATAGTAATTCACAGTTACTCTGTTAAAGGATATGGTTATTTATGACACCTTGGTAACATGGTATTTATGCCACCGGATGGACGACATAAACTGTGCAATACATGTTGTTTTAATATGAAATGACTGGGGAAACATTTTAATTTTGAAAAATGTTTTGCTTATTTTATTGGGGTGGTTACTGAAGGAAGTCATTTATTTTATTCCTTCTCTTGTAAGGAGTAATTTCACGGAAGAAAGGTGAGATTTTTCAATACTTCTCTATGTTCGGTCAGAAAATAATAAATTTAAATTGGAGGAGGCTAATATATATTTACTTATCCAGTATACGTAAAACTGCCAAAATCCTCAGTTTTCTTACTAATCTTCAAGGCACATCAACACGATAGCGTCCCCAAAATTTTTTTAAATTTTTTTTTTGTTTTTATTTATTTATTTATAACTACAACTAAGTACAGGGAACTTATCTAGTAGCTTCCATTTCATAATAACACTTACCCAAAAATTAAGGTAAGAACCATGACATGTGCTATGTGGAACTATAGTGTACTCATATAGAATCGCACTGAAAACCGCCATTTTGAACAGTTGTTCATATATCGTATGTTATTCAACTTATAACACACTGAATTAGGTAAAAATTTGCAAACTTGAGTTCTGCATGTAATGGTATTAACCTTACATCACCACGGTGACAAATAGTGAACTTATTGTCAAAAAATTAATTTCTAACCGTGACAAAAAAAAAAGTGATTCTAAGTTAGGAAATCTGGCAGGTCTACGTTACCGACACGAACATAGCAAGTGGAAGCTCCATCACATAAGTACGGGGAACCAGGCCCGCTAGAGCCCAGACACTTAGACGAGCGAAGCGAGTAGAGATTTTCTAACGAGACCCGTTAGCGCCTAGCTGGTTTGAAGTAAGCAGTATACACAATTACGAGCTTCAGAAACCTCTTTATAACTATTTTAAACAAACCTACCCTACTTGATAAGATCCAATGGTCTACAAACACAATTTAAGATTTCCTACAAGGCCCAAAAAAAAAACTTTTGGATATTACATTTACAGAATCTGCTTGAATTACATTGTTCCCGGCAAATACCTTGATGACGCCTATTAATTATGTCGTCACACCCACTTTACCGATGCTCTATCTTATAGGTATTGGTGGTGAAATAAATCAATTAGCCAAAGTATCTTTAAAATTAAAAAAGTAACAATTTATCAAGTCAACTTTAATGTAATAGCAGATATTTCTTGTTGAAACTCCATATTCAAGGATAAAATATGATGATGCCGCAAGGCGAAACAATTGTAGCTCATTTATATTATTAAAATATTTGAAACTTTAAGCTTTTGCTTTATTTTATCCTAATTTATCAAGTCTCTAAAATACCTTATTGTTTGTCTGCAGTCCGTTATTTGCAGACGTTGGTACAACTTCCTTTGATGTAAACGCCGACCCTGAATTAGAAGAAGAAAACACTTCGGAACAAAGGTTCTCTTCAGGTGTTGTCAGGACCAAAGCAAATTGTAACAACGCCTACAATTAACAGATTGCAGACAAGCAATTACTGTACTATTACTAACCAATCCAAAGGTAAACAATAAGTTAAACAATAACTGAACTAAATATATTGTTACATTGAAATATATATTGTAAACTTGTCGATACAACGTTTTGGACACTTCTCCAATACTTTGATTCAGAACCCCCTGTTATGTTAAGACTCGGGGGAAAAGTTTTTAAACACACTGTATCTGGGAAGGGGCATCAGTTGAGCAGAACCGTGAGTCACAGCCGGCTTTAAAATAAATCAACTCCCACATCTGTCTACTTATTTTATATTACAAGTTAAAATAGCTTTCGGATTTGTTGCAAATCCCTCTTTCATTACTAGCTCAGGGGTTTAAGATAAATGCTATTAATAAAATTATGATAAATACACTTTTAATTATGGGGAGTTTCTATTTTTAAATTGTTCGCTACTTTCAAATTTAAACATACGTTATCGTATTTTAAATTGTTCTCGACGTTTTTAGGGCGTAATCTTTTAAACCATGATAAATTATCCCATATATAATGTTTTAAAAATCGGTCACCATTTTGATATTTACCTACAGATTTGTCTGACTATGAACTTGTCGTGGATCTCCTGGAAGTAAGTTGAAATCTCTTGAGTCTTATCTAGAGTGTTTCCACTTCCGTGGTTTGAAGACAAACAATTTCTAAGTTATCATTGCTTTATAAAGAAAAAGGAATAAAATAAATACCCATAGTCCTCGAATATTATAACAGCGTCAGGGTTGGAAGAGAACAAGAATTGATCAAGAGAGACCTGATAGATGAAAGAGGTCTAACACAAGATTACATGTTTAGATCCACTTAGAGTCCCTCTAAATTGCCAAGTCCTTACTCACTATAGGCAATGACTACATAAATACTATAAGACACGACATGGCCATGTTAAATATTCTACGCTTATTCTTGAGTTGACCAATACCCGCTAGGGTGTGGAGCTGTCGCTCTGCTAGAGAATCTGAAGTTGATGTGACTGGCGCTAGATGGCTCTACGGTCAAACAATGTTTCAGGCGGGTAAGAGAAAACGCACTGATGCCACATATGGGACCAGAGATGCGAGGGAAGGTCGAGAATCGCTTATCTCAGCGCACGAACTGACAACACTGACTATGCTGACGGAAGTAAGTGAGAAGGTTTGTGAGAGAGAGGTCAACAGTTGTACAGTCTCAACCAAGTGGGACGCGTACAGTCAAGCACCTGCTGCTAGCGCTTTCTGATAGCTGTGTGTCAAACTTGTGACGAACAGCACCCGTAAAGCGTAGACTATTTCCCTATCCTATGTCGTGTCTTATAGTATTTATGTAGTCATTGCTATAGGTGAGTCCTTGATTTGTACAAAAATGTGTATCTACACGTATACACATTGATATACTATTTTTTCCCGAAAAGCTGTTTACTTTTAAGAAATAAATACAAATAAAATATTAAATATATATATTTTAAGATCGTCTTCTTTTATTGCTACAGATGATGATTTGTTTGATTTTAATATACCGTAGATGTAGTTTTATCTGTAGAGTTATTTTATATATGTTTTCTTTAGGTAAAAAATATTTTGGTCATAATCACCTTATACAAAGGAAGAAATGAACATAATAAAAGCTCCTCAGCTCTTGAGACTCCCTCATATATGTATACAATGGAGACACACGAGGGCCGAGACAATGACACGACCGAAGCGAGTAGAGACGATTTAATATATACATATCTACGAGGTCTGTTGGGACCTGGCCGATATACAGAAAATAGTGACATGCAAATTACGAAGTTCAGAAAACTTGTTTAACAACTGTTTTAAAACAAACTTATTCTGCTGGAATAGATCTCCTGATCTACCAATACAATTTAACATTACGTTGAGTGTTACATTCTGCTTGTATTACATTGTAAGGCAGGATTGGGTAATTGTATTTCGTTGTTTTTTAAAGGCAAAAACCTCTCGGTCATCACTCCCTTATGATAAAAGAAAGAAAAGAACATAACATACAGACTGCTAGCTCTAATACTCTAATAGCATCTGAGTCGAAAAAGAACAAGAGTTGGTCAACAGAATTCATGAATGAGAGTGATTCAACCTAAGACTACAGATCCAAGAAGGCTCCCTCGGGATTACCAAGCCTCAATATAGTGAATCCATAATAGGATTATTTTAAAAAAAATATCTGTATAAACTTAATAAATAGAATAGATAAAGGAAATATATTGAAACAAATATTAAAAGTAATGTCGTATTATTATTGTGAATATTTAAAAGTCCGATGTTTTCCCTGCTATGATATTAAAACTTGATATCAACTTTACACATAAGAAAGGAAATGTTGCACTGTTAGAGAGCTATCACCACTTAGTTAATGGTTCTGAGATAACTAGCGTGCGTTATATACGATGGTAGTTAAGATCGCATGTTGATTGTTGACTCTTGCAAGGGGTTGGATAATATTTTCCTTTGAAACTTTCAACGTCACGCCATGATAACTAGTTTTAACGTAACACACTCCCAGAGTTTATATGAAAACAAAAATAGTACGAAACTTTGATTGGACATGTCCTGTTTTAATTCGGACATTTGGTATTTCGTCAATATCTCTACCAAATATTTAGGGAAAGGTTCTATACAATTACCCGAACAATGTATATACAAGTTACTGGCAATCCAGAATGATCCTAGCGTCTCCATGCGTCGGCCCAAGTTGTACTAGCCAAGGAAAACATCTTTCTGTATTCACACGAGCGGATTTCAAAAGACAAAAATTTCAAGCCAATAAATTACCTACATAACAATAAATAACTCTTACAACAAATTTCAGAAAGTCCATTTAATTAAAAAAATTAAATTTTAAAAAAATATTACAGTCAAATGTAAAAGATATCTCGGGAATACAATTTCAGCTATTTCCTTAAACATTACCGGTAGGTACTTTAATAAATTTTACACTAAATAAATTTCTAAATCTCCATTACAATAAATAAAAAAATATAGTACATTTTGAAATTATTACAATGTAAGGAAAAAAATATATTACTATCAGATTTTTTTTTTTTTAATTCTGGAAACAAGAGTTATTTTAATTCTCAAAGATTACAGGAGGTAACTTAATAAACTTGTCTTACACAAAAACCAATTTCAGTGTTCATTTAAATAATTACAAAATATAACTACTCACAGTAAACCGAGGAAACAAAAATCCATGTATTAACAAATGAGAGAGGATATTGACAGATAATAGAAACCAATCAAATTGAGTGATAAGCCGTGAGTTATGCAGTAGCTATAACCAAAAGTAAATGTTTTTTGAAATGCATGGATTCCCCCCGGGCACCTAACGTCATCCTCGCTGTACAAGATCGCACGCTCATCTACACAGTGCCAAACGTAGACCATTTTCATGTAGTCTTGGGTTAGATCCCTCTCTTTCAAATTTCCGATCAGGTCTATCTCGACCAATTCTTGTTCTCTTCAGACCTATTAGAGTATTCGAGGGCTAGGGGTCTTCTTTTTTTATGATGCGATGTTGAATTAAAAATTCTTCGCCTTTAAACAACAAGGAAAAGATCGACACAGCGACAAAATTATTATTTCTATAATTGTGGTTAGGAGAATTTACAATTATTATTTTTAATAGCATAATTATTTTGAAAATGAAATTTCCCTCTAAAACAAATTTATTTTAAAATTTTAATGTCAGGTAAACGTGACGTGTATGTCTAATAGAACAACAAGGTAAATCAGCTGTACTCATAATGCATGAGAAAAGGCGTATTGTGTGCAGGTTGTAATTGATTTTAATGCAAGTTTCGGATCAGTTGGAGTTGTACATTTGGTGTAGGGGTATGAACTTGATAGTTTCTTTATATAACACTAGATGCGCAGTGTAGCATTGATATAAAAGTAATCTCCACGTGTCGTTCTTCGAGGCTTGTAACATTTTGAACTGTCATGATCAGATGAAGATAAAAACATCTGTGGATCAATGTAACATCCTTCTACTTCCTTCATAGATTATTAGCAAATTTACATTCCACATATGTTGTTACAATCACGGAGTTAAAAGTCTACAGCAAAGTTGGATCCGAGAAAAAATACGCGATTGTGACCTCCACGGAACGTTTTTAATTAGATTGGTAAAATTCTGTATTAGTGTGACCAAGCACTAGGGATGATGAGATAGGTTACGAAATGTTTTAGAATTACACGAAAAATTTTGAAAACGTAGTCGATTTTAAATATTTAGATGTAGTATTGATAGAACAGAATGAGCCTAAACAATTTTAAAGTTTTACAACTGACAATATGTGCTACTATCCGAAGTTTGGTGGTGATCGGAGAGAGAGAAAAATATTTTGGAGACCAAAAGTTTTGCGACATAGTGGTTTAACAATATTTTAATACTTCAATCCTTTTTAATGACTGGAGAAAAACTATTTTACATCTAACAAATTTTTTGCTATATATTTGATATGTTTTGTACTGGAATTAGTTTGGTTCATAAAATCTGTTCATTGAGTGAAAAGATATCTCAGTGTTTTGAGTATTTAAAAAAGTGTAGTTAAAAAAATGCTCATTTCAAAAAAAAATGTTATTACCAAAGATTAACCAATGGTAATATTTAAGGTTAGTTGATATAAAAGGGGGGAAATAGGATTACGTGAAAAAAAGGTTCGAATGATTTTGATGAAATTTTCTAGAATGAAATCTTTAATGACTCAAACGAAGGTACGGGTTTCTATTCCAAAAAATGCCGAATCTGAAATGATTAGTAGAAAAAACTAAAAAATCATTATTGGAGTTATTGTGGAAGACCTAATTTTTCAAAATTTAATCAACCGATTTTGTTCAAATTATGAAATAATTACCCCAGTGAGCTAATCCTCAAGTAAAAGAAAATTAAAGTTAAAAAACCGAATGTCTTCAAAACACGGTAATACGATATACACTTTTTGCTTATACATTTTCAAAAATTGTAGGATTGCCCTTCTACATTCATTTATATTCCAAAGAAATATATGGGGAAAATACCCAGTAATAATGGAAATCAACCCCCCCCCTTCCCATCGTATAAATAGAATAGGATTGGGGGATATAGCTGTTTATTTTTGAGGAGATGTTTGTGAATATTATTTTTGGTTTTAATACCTTAGTGTTGGAAATATTTACGATTTTAATATTTCAATATCCATTACTTTGAATGAATTCACAGACAACGCACCTACCACAAGCGTGTAGAAAACCTTCCAATTTCAAAAATACCATTCAGAAAATATAAAATGAGAAAATAATACATTTCCCAACTCATTTTTCAAGTAACCTAGACTTCCCCCCACTGAGGTGGTCAGCAATATTCACATTACTACCATGCTCAACAGCTAAATACAATAGATTTACAATTACATGATGGTATGGCATGAAGGGGTCAATTATTACATTATTATTACTCAATCATTTTTGTAACCTTTGTACTTATCGAATAAAACGGTGGTCACATCTGTTTCAAACACCCTGTATTACAGCTGTAAACAAACTTTTGAACTATATTTTCCAAACATTTAAATGGAAACAAAATATATTTAATACTTTGTAAAATATTTTCGATCAAAGAAAACGTTTGGAATCAATTTAAGTTGGCACATTTCCCAAGGGGAACATTACAGAAAACCAACAATAGTTGTCTTTTATGATTCATTAATGTCATTAATCTATTTATAGCATCGCTATTTGAACAGATGTTATTTTAAACTGAATCAGGTTAAAAAACTCATTAGAAGACTGGTTTTTTACACAACATTTGGATCAAAGTGTATGTTTTTCTTCGCATTTCAATTGGTAAAATTTTTAACACAAAAGGGCATTGTTTTTAAGGTTTTATTTGTCCGCCATTTTGAAACTTTTTAAACTAAATTTACATGTAAACTTAACCGAGACGATCACGAGAAAGATTATTTTTATTCAAATTTTGTGAAAACAATAAATTTATTTTTTAAAATGTAACACAAATATAAATTAATCTTGATTTATAGTTAATTTCTGGTTTCTGGGTGCATGAAGGATGTGTAGGCGATTTATTTATTTTATACCATTGCAAAAATTTTGTAGGTTAGGCAAAATCGGCAATGAAACTGTTAGAAAAGACGTTTTTTAAAAAAAATCGGGTGCACTGAATTATCGGGACGTTCAAAAAAACGAAATCAAATATTGATACAATTTACATTTAGGACGAATTAATGACATAGTTTAAGCTTTATATATATATATATATAGCTTTATATATATATATATATAAAGCTATATATAATATAGTCTATTATTGAGTGTAGTAGACAATTATCAAAAATTAAGTTTTTACTTTTTTGTCGATAACTCATCTATCTTTTGAACACAGGAAAGTATTTTTAAACATTTTGTATCATTATGTAAAGTTAACGGTTTTCGAAATGTGTAATATTAAAATTTTAAACTGCCGTCATTTTGAAGATATTCTAAATAAATGTTTTGTCTTTGGAAAACATGTGAACCGTTACATTAGTAACGCATACAAAATCTAAACTCATAATCTTATCTATTTTCAAAGTTGTAACGATTTCTTTTATTTAAAAAAAAAAAAAAAAACAACAACAACATGACGGATAGCCGGAAAACTAAGCGTGATTAGTTCACGCTCCTTTCTCCTTTGTTTTTACTTGGAGAATGAGCTCTGAGAGTGCCGGGAAACACCCTGTATATTTGTTTGTAAATGAACAACAGATCCGATGAAGCTCTTTAGAGTGAGGGTTTGGCAATCCTGAGGAACTTAATATTTATTCATGTAGTCATCGGATAGATCCAAATGACCTATCTGTTATAATCCGACTATTTCTCGTTCCTTTCTATTCCCGGGATAGGAGTCAGTTTACGTTCTTTTCTTTTTATAAGGTGATAATGACTGAGAGGCTTTACGCATTTACACAAAACCGGAAATAAAATCTGATAGTTTTGGTGATGGGTGTGTGAAAAAATGTTTATGCAATGTATTTGCACAGTTAATTATTGTTAAAACTCCTAATATTTGAAATTATTTAGTTCACTGGCAGCTGTGTGATTTTACTTACAACATCTGTAATTTTACTTGTATTGCACAATAACTAGCCAACTTTTTCTATGAATCGAGTTGTAATTAGAATAATCTGAAAATAGGGTGGGTCTACAGCAAGGGTCTCTGATTGGACTATTGTGTCTGGGGGAGAATAAAATGGAGCTTATGTGCTCTCTTTAGAACGGGGTTTATAAGCTGTCTAGGAAAGGGCTTTATACGGATAATAATAAAATCCTCGAATATGCTTTAACATTTTATAATATAGACAATATCGTTTTATAAACTAAATATTTGTCTGCGATTGATGAACTGATCTATGAATTATTCCAGTAGTTGTTAGGTTTAAATAAATCTTATAGCATTTTATAGGGTGATTCATGAAGTTACTTACAAAACGTTTAAAAAAAATAGGTCCGAAAACGCTTTGTTTCACTTCTATCCGCCATTTTGTTATTTACAAAAAAACTAACTTAAGAATAAATAAGATATTGATTTGATACACGTATTTTTTTTTATGTTACGGTTTAAATATGTACAAAACGTAAAAACTTAATTTTGTACATTTCCAAAATAGTGCCCATTTAAGTCGAATATATCGAAAACAGTTAATTTTACAAAATATTTCAAGAGATAAAATATTTTACTATCTTAACGACAAATAAAGCTGTTTTATTAGATCAAATGATAACTTGTTAAGGGTAAAATTATTTTCAGTATTAAAGTGATTTTTAGTTTCGTTTTGAAATTTTTTAATCTTCACTCTACAAATAATTATTTAATCACGCCTAAAATGCCTCTCAGAATTCCTAAATGTTTGATTTTAGGCTTACTAGAGTGACAATGAAAAATATATTAAATTTGTCTAAATGAAGTGCCTAGATTTTTGTACCTTTGTATCGGAAAGGCTTTAGTTGTGTGAAGTAGTATCTATTGTTATTATTATTTAATGTTATTATAACTTGGAAATTATGTTTCTTTTGTGTTTTTGATATTTATGTACAGGGGGAGTAAAAAAAAGAAGAAAAAGAAGAAGTTTTTGTTGATACTTCGTTATCCTTTGACGTAAATACCTTCATTAAAAAAGGAAGAAAATTGTGTTTCTACGATATTTTTAGTAATGTTAACGGTTTTCGAGATATTTTGCAGTTAAATATTTTAAACGACCGCCATTTTGAAAAAGTCTTAATTTTGTTTACACTTGTAAAACGTTACCATACAAAATACGTTTACCAAATCTGAAGTCAATATCTTATTGATTTCCAAAGTTATTTTATTTAAAAATAGTGAATAGACAGGTAACCAAGTGTTTATAGGATAGTTATCTCCAAACTTTCTCAGTAACTGAACAATTTCACCATATCGGAAATATGCTGTAACCTATCTAAACCTGAGGTAAAAATTGTTCAATGATTAAATATCTCCTTATATATTACACGCCGGCTTATTTAAATTACATTTAGATACGCAAGGATGCTCAAAGTACTAACAGTTGAAACTAATGGATCACTGTTATGCCATCAGCTGGTTCTGTTTACTCATTTATTGATGATTGATCATAATTCCAACCCTATTTTACTTCAAGGCTTGAGGAAAGAAAGTGGACCCTGAGGGAATACTGGAAATGCAAGAACTCTGAAACTGTTCGTAGTGAGTTGGGAATAATCATGTAGAACTCAATCACCATTCAGATTTGAAATTTCACACGGCAAAATAGGTTTGGAAGAACAGGATCGGTCCTTAATACAAAGATATGTGGTAGACCTGTTAAACTTACAACTGAGAATAACGCAATGTTAGTTGCTGGAGGTTTTACGTAAGCTCAAGAAATCACAAGCGCATCGATTAAGTTTGAATCTCAAGAAGATTTCTGCAACATTGTATCGGTTGTTAGGTTGTTGTCAAAGGATAGCTCAGACCGGCGCCTCCAGTTAAAAAAAAAAAGTTTAATATTGTATATGCAATATTTGAAGTCTACAATAAATGGTGATTCTTTTAGTTGAACAAAGTTTTTCTGTAGCACACCAACTGAATTCAGATTAGCTTACATATTTATCACTCAATATAAAGTATGAAAGTAAAAAATTGTCCTTTTGAAACCCAACGATGAAACTAAACTAAAGTTGTTTCACATCTTACACTTCTATCAGAAGCTTACTTCTTAGACAATTCCGAGGTACCCTATCTAGATCCTACACTTTTCTTCATCTAGTCTTAGTTTAGATCCCTCTCATCATTCCTATCAGGTTTTTATTGACCAACTCTTGTTCTCTTCCGACCCTGGTGCTATTAGAGTATTCGAGGGCAGAGGTCTTTATTTTATGTTCTTTTTTCCCTTTTCTTACAAGAGGATGATCACCGAGACATTTTTCGCTATTAAACAACAAGAGAAAAATCAACTCTTATACAATGTCTAATCATAAAGTCCATATCCCCTCCTCTTTTTGTGTTAATCATGATAAAATCCAAACTTTGGTAGTCAAACTATGAATATAAACTTCACTTTCGAGTATCTGTGATATTAAGGTATTCGATAATAACAGTGAGATGAATGTATTTCATACTAAGTGTCATGGTATCTATTCATAAGTCATTTAATATAACTTCCTAGCTAACCAGTAGCCGTGCCTAGGGTAACATCGATAAACGTAACGGTGCAGCAGTTCCGAGGCCAACGTTCAAATTTATGACTTATTGTTCGATTATACACAGTTCCGAACATTATTTATTTTACGTACATTCTGAATGAATAGCGGAGTCATGTATGGGACAACTGGATAAAAAGTAAAGCAACGAAATGTATTCCTCGCTTTTTACAAATATTTTCGGAAGTCATACAGATTAGTTAATAAAAGCAGCTATTTTACAAAGCCTGTAAGACTGAGCAGGCGACTGAGGGTGTAACAATTTTATCTTGTTTACACAATATACGAAGTATGGGGTAAGTTTGGTAATCGCAAACAAAGTTGTTTACAGATCTTAAGGTTTCATGGTAAACAGAAAATCGAAAACATTTCGATATTTCTGTCTATCAGAACGATACGAAAATTAAATATAGTGTGACTAAAGTGTGCTCATATAAACCCCTAATGAAATTCATAAAAATCTAATTAAAAACTATCAATATATTTTAAACATTTTAAATCCAAATCTCATGATTATTCAACTTATAACACGCTAAATTAGATAAACATCTAAATTTACAATTTTTCATGTAATGGTAACAACCCGACACCTCCAGGATGACAAATAGTGAAGTTAGTCAAAAATATAATTTCAAACTCTGAGCTCCCACATAAAATGTAATATTCGTATATTACAAAATCCAACACCAATACGAGCGTAGCGAGTTTGGAGTTCAATCTACTGCCGACATTTCGGATGAAGACTTAGTGGACTATTAAAAATCGTTGAGAGGATCATCTGTTAGGTTGTAGAAGCTGAGATACACAATACAGTGTATTATATCGCGGTGCCAAAGGAATTTAAATTCACGGAAACCCACTTTTATAATTCAACTTAAGAAACTGTACCATAAACGCTATTTGTGTAATATATAAATATTAATCTTCCTTTTGAGGTAAAATTACAATTTCAACAGCTTCGTGTCAGTTTCATGAGGGAAGACATGTCTCCGTGTGATTGGCCTGTTGATAGTAGGAAGGGGGCGCTACTTAGCACCTAACAGTATGTTATTAGTCTGTTTCAGTTTAGCTGTAACCTTCTGAGGATGACTATAACACCGAGATGTATATAAGGTTAATATATTAATCATAACTGGATTATTAATACAGGTTTTTGTGATTTGAGGATTATTTTATTCCCGTATTCCTTTTGAGGGTTAAACTACCATAATAAAGATAATTTATCATCATTTAACAGATATTTCCTATTAATTGTTATCAAGCTGCTCCCACGGGAAGTATCGGGAGACATATTATAGAATCGTAATAACTGGAATTCAACCCTCGGGGGCTTGCTATAATAGGAACGGTCATGGCTATCCAGAGGAATCTTAGCTGTATCGATGTTTTAATCTAGTCTTTGGTAAGACCACACACTTTAATCTTTCCTATCAAGTTTCTCTTGACAAATTCTTATTCTCTTTTAAGTAATAATAATTTAATATGAAAATCCTTAAAATACTAAGTATTTGATTTGAGAGTTCTTCCACTATAAAGTTTAAAGAACACTCGCTTCGCTTTTAAAGTAAGGTGTATGACTACTAAGAAGTAGTGATGTGTGAGTTCGAATTAAAATACTCGGTGATTCCGAGTATCAAAATCCTCGGAAGAGTCCGAATATTAAAATCCTCGGTTTCGTATTAAAACACTCGGAAAAAATCCTCGTAACTAGGAACAAGGAGGAGGTAATTTGCGAGTACTGCGAGTATCCTCGGACAACGATATTCGTTAGTGTTGTCAGTGTTGTGTCAATTCCAAACAAAATACTCGGTGTTTCTACTTTGGTTACATTAGTTTCTACGCTGATTTTTCACTACACATTAATTAAACATTACGATTTTGAGTTATAATGATTAAGATTCGGTAACAAGTTCAATTTAAAATAACAATAGTATTCATTTATTTCCACATTAACAAAAAGTAAACTAAATTATTTTTTTATTTTTATTACTGTACTTATATTTAAATAAATATTTATACTATTTATAGGTTACCATATTTATAAAAATATAGTAAATTAACTTATTTTAAATAATAACTAAATTATTAATGTTGGTAATAATTGTACTTACGTTTAATTACTGAATTTGTGTCGAGGCAGGATAACATTTAATTACGTATTACAAGTGTCAATGACATATTGTTTAAAAAAATAAATACTTGGTGGATCAGTCTAACAGATAGAAATATAAAACACACACACACACACATAATGCGCATAATCATTCTGCGCAGATACTCGATGTCGAACTAACAATACGAGTATTGAAATCATTCGAAGCCGAGTATTGCGAGTATCTATTTCACCCGAGTATCAACATCGCTACTAAGAAGTCTACAAACTATACTGAGAACAAGTGTGAAAATTCCGAAGAAACCAGCTAGATTACACCTTCCTTCATGTAGTATTTAGTAACATCCATCCCTTTCATTTTTTTCTATTAGGACTCTGTTGATCAATTCTTGTTCTCTTCCGACCCTGAGGTTATAGAGTATTCCTGAGCTAGGGGTCTTTATTTTATATTCTCTTCTTTTTTTTTTAAACGATGACGACCGAAAAGTTTATCGTCTTTAAACAACAAGAGGAAAACAACATTACAGACCTTTCCTTTTTCTCGAAATATAAAACGTATAATTTGTTGTCAAACTACTAAGGTGATGACATTTCACACTCTCCAACGTTACTAAAATAGTAATAACAAAAATTTATCTGTAAAAAAAACTATTGTATTATTTATTATAATAATTAAGTATTTTAAAGAATGTTACCATGGAATATAATATATTTAATAAATGCTCTTTATCTTTATCTTCCTTAATTCAATTATAAGGAAATTGCATTAAACTATGAACTGTTCCAATGTGAATTAGCATCTTTATTTCTGGGTTGGAAGTAAGGAAGAGAATCCAGACAATGTAAGGTATACTATATCATCTTGGAGTGTATAAAACAACGACTAAGCTGGCTCTGCGAGTTCTGTTTTATGGACGTTTCCTTACAATATTTCATAATAAATAGTTCCCTCTGACATCTCCCCCCCCCCTCCCTAGCAACGTATGTCTCTTATTAAAGCCCTTTCTGGGAGTTTCGTTATGTTGGCGCAAGGTGCTGGAATAATTCCATCCACTCTTGAATCTGAGCTTATAATTTTGATGTTCCTTTAAACGATTTACTGCGTTACTGGAATAGCAATCACTTTCCAAATACACATCGGTTTCAGAAAGGAGAGACTGGGAATTTATTGTTGTACTTTCAACAACAATTTTGTGTGTGGATTATTCTCAACATTCACATCGTTAAGAAGCAGTTTCATATTAATCCACATATTCATTCCTTTACAATATGGAATAAATTAACAGGCTTCATCATGGTACTTACCTAGCCCTATCGTGAAATGTAATAGAACCAGATCCTCTAGATGTAAACTCAAAAGTTGGTTTCTTGGGTCGTGTAAGAAATATTAATTTTTTTTTGGTAGATCAAGGGATCTTATCCAGTAGGGAAAGTTAGTTTAAAACATTTAAACAGATTTTTCTGAACTTCATAATTGTGTATATCACCACTTTCTCAACTTTGGTTAGGCCCTGACGGTTCTCTTGTGCATATATTAAAAATCCTCCACTCGCTTCGCTCGTATCAGTACTTCGACTATAATATGTACAGGTGTGAAGAAACCTTTACACACTACACTTGTATGTCGATAACTCAACTCTGCTCGAATCTACACAAATATAAAATTTCAATTTTATCTAATGTAGTGTCTTACAAAGTAAATAACACACGATATAAAAACAGTTTAAACTGGTCGCTATTTGACGTTTTAAATTCAATTTTTAAAATTTTAATAGGGTTCTATAGGAGCACACTACAGTCCACTATACCATGTCATATGTTAAAACTTACGTACAGACAACAACAACAACAACAGCGACGGAAATCACTTTCAACAACGAAACGGAAGATCGGCTAAAAATAGAATGTCAAAATTTGTTTAACGATTACCAAACTTACTCTACTTCGTATAAAACAAAATTCGTGGCAATAGAAACTTCCAAACTTCTGAGGATTTCTACTTTAATAATTAAACTACATATATTTTTAATTCACAAACAAATACTCTAGCCAGTATAATATTTGCAAATATCGTCGTCGAAGTACATCACAAACAAACTGTTTAAATTATTCAAACATTTCTAGTTTAGTTTTCGCTCTATCTCCAACAGTAAATCACAGAGACTGTCACGGGAAGTCGCATAAAATACGAACCCACTTAGTTCCGGTTCTTTACAACAGTTTTATTCATAGAATATTTATACGCGGCGTTCAAATTAATTGCAAAAATATAGATTCGTTCCGCCGGTAAATCCAGGGAACTGCACCAGAATGATTCACCTATCATAAGATAGAGTCGGCTTTTCTGGACTCATCCCAAATAGCGTTGTATGTCTCCGACCTTTGCTTTGTTACCAGTCACTATAAATACGCTATTGTATAGAATCCGCTGTTCTGATCTGAACACAGCTGCCAAATAATTATAGTATTTACTTGTTTCGTTCATTAGCACCGGCTAATCTACTTGTAACCAGGTTCTTGCTTTTCATAAAAATCGTTCTTAAAGTACATAACGCTTTTTAAGATATCACCATTATAAAATAATAACTTAAAATCATCTTTATAAGAGTTGTTCTTTTTGTTTAAAGGCGAAGAACCTTTTGGTCACATTCGCCTTATGAAAAAGTACAAGAAGAAAAAAAGGGTGTAAGGTAAAAACCTCTAGAACTTGAATAGCGTCAGGGTTGGAAGAGACCTCGAATACTCTAACTGCGTCAGAGTCGGAAGGAAACAAGAGTTGGTCATGAGAGATCTGATAGGAAATATATAAAAGATTCTTTGGAAATAACCAAAGACTACGTGCAAAAAGTTGTAGATCCAGCTAGATTACCTCTGGACTGTCAAACCAGTACTCACCTTTTTGGATAGTGTGTACCTTTATAAAATCCCCCGGGTGGTCTGGTAGCTAGCGTTCTTGTACGCGATTGCGTGTCGACAAATTACGGTGTTAACCCAGGATCCTGAATGAAGTGTGAAACTACGGCTGACAGCGAATTCTGGTTGCGAAGGCTAGAATTACTGATAGGGGAACTCGATTATCTGAACATACATACCCGGCAGAAAAACCGGTTACGTCCTCCTTTACGAAGTATTGCGTCACAGAATAACAAATCTGTTAAATATAAAACGTAAGTTGTGCAACCAAATAACAAAAGACGACACCTTAGATGATTCTAATAGTCTAACAAAAGGCAAAGATCACAGTCAGTGAATAATTGGAGCTAAGAAGTGTTGCAGTATACACCCCCTACCTCTGATCATACTGTCAGTCGGGTTAGACAAAGATTGACGGGTTACCAAATAATTGGACCAATCAAACGCAAGCAGCTGGCAACCGTCGGGGCATTAATTATTTCAAGACGGCTGTGGTTGTGGCCACGACGTAACCAATCAATCTTTCACAGGGAACACTTTAAATGCAACACTATTCTATGTTGTCTGATAACCGCAAACTTTAACCCCAACACGGAATTTAATTAATTAATCAACAAGAAAACAGATGCGGGATAACATTTTTTATTTGTTTAAACATGAAATTCAGGTTGGTTCGTGATTTCGGATAGTAATTACATTTTGTTTACTCACTCTGTATATAGGAAAAGTTGGGAAAATTCGACCTTCGTTGTTAACCTTAGGAAACCGAAGTAGTGAGTTTCGACATGCCGTACGTCCATCATCATCATCGTCTTAACTTGTACTTAGGCACGATAGTGGCTAAAACAATTGATAAGTACTTAAAATTTGGTCTAGTGTGCTCATATTGAAATTCAGAATAAACTGTTAACAATGTTAAAATAGCGGCCATTGTTCATATCTCGTGTGTTATAACACACTAAATTAAATTAAAATTTGTAGATTTCAATACTGTATGTAGTGGTACCAACCTGACAAATAGCGAAGTTCTTTTCAAAAATGTAATTTCGAAATCTAACCTCCAAAGAAAATGTGATATTTGTAAAATTACGATTCAGGGGCATGTCACAAGCGTAGCGAGTCGATGCTCATTGACGTATGTAACATTTCGAGGCCCGCTAGGGGCCGAGACACTGACACTTGCTTTTGTATCACACTGTATGGCGGGACCGGGTAAGCATAGTGATAACGCGATTCAACCTTTTCTAAATAAATATAAAATATTTTAAACAATCGATTATTCCAAATTAACTTAATTCGAAACCATTAACGTTTGTTTACTTCACTAGTAATCAATATAAAGCTTTACTTATAAGATTAAATCCGCTTGGACAATTCAACAGATTGCTACTGCGCATTGCTGACCCCAACATCAATTTCGGTAATGTGTTCCCTATAGCACTTAAAGAAATGAAACGCACGCGGACGCTCCCATACATGTTTCTCTAATGCAAAGATCTGCATAATATATCTCCTAACATTTGGGTATATTGAACGTTAGCGACGATTGATTGCTCACAAGAGTCCGTGTATAGACTTTTATGTTTGATATTTCTGTAGATGAGCTTTGCTTGATGTACAAACTGAGTGGAAAGCATTAGAGTCTGGAATCATAGCGCGAGATAATAAAGGAAATGTGTGAACGATCGTGATGAGGACGTTGCGCTTCACCTTTATGATATAAAATCTTTCTGTTGCTGTCAGAAGACCGTTTAAGGAACGTGGTAGATACGACAGATCATAGACAACAGGAAAAAGGTTCATTTAGTTTTCAAAAATGAGCGGACAATAACGTCGTTAAAGGACCTGTTAAATTTACAAAATAATGGTTTTGATAGAACGAAACGTTCGTTTGTTCTATTCCAACGTAGTAAAGACTTACACTTAACACCTGTAGACTCAGGATGCTTGGAAAGATTTCAAGTCACTAGGGATGCTAGTCTCAAGATACTTATGGATATCGTGTGGCGTAAAGAGAGAAATTGTGAGGAATTCTAGTCAGTGAATATATTTAACCCCTTGACCTTGACGCCCTAAGGAGAACAATTCAAATAATTTTCAATTCACTACCCGATATACGAAGTTTGGTGTATTTTTGGTAATCGCAAAAAAATTCGACCACTAAGATCTTCACATTTATCAGCCTAAGTGAAATAAAATGGTGGTCATTTTAAACTGCTTTTGTTCATATCTCGAGTGTTATCAACAAACACACTAAATTAGATAAAAATTTGCAGATTTAAATTCCGTATCTAAAAGTACGACGCTCAAATCTCCGCGTTAAAGTTATTGTCAAAAAAATAATTCTGAATCCTCATCTCCCAGGAGTGATATTCGTATAGTTCGAGAGATATGTTCGTGAATTACAGACACGAGTGTAGAGAGTGGAGGCTCTTTTAAATACAGTAGAACCTCTGTTAACCGGCATCGGATTAACCGGTCCTCGGATTAACCGGCCTATATCGTAGTGTAGTGGTTGGATGAAAGTTTCCGAAAATAAATTGTAATTGAAACATCATAGCGGCGGCGAGTCAATCGATTTTGTCGATAGCGGTATCCTATTTACGGCGACGTAAAAACACCGTGGCACCAAAGCAGCGGCGAGTCAAACGATTTTGTCGATAGCGGTATCCCATTGTCGGCGGCATAAAAACATCGCGGCATTGGCACCCGTCGGTATAGCAGACATACAAAAACGTTTGATGAGCCGCTTTTTTTCCACGAATCAATTTAGTATAGCCTACATTATGGAAAATATAACATTTCTTTTCAGTTTTCTTTTTGTCTTTGACTGTTTATGATCTACGTACGAAAACGGAAGCGTGTGTTGGTTTCGTTTGAGACGCGGTTAAATGTGTCAAAAGACTTGACAGAGGGGAATCTGTAAAAACAACTTTTTAGTGTTTAATTTTATCATGTTTGATGTATAATATACATAACATAATATATACGATACATTTTGTACAATAAAATAAGTTGCAATAACATCTTAATTGCATAATTCTTAGCGCTACCTGATTAAATAAGCTTTCTTTGAACGAAAACCGATTTTTCACGGGAACCTCGGATTAACCGGTCAAACTGGCAACCGGCCCGGGTGCCAGTCCCGACTAGACCGGTTAAGAGGGGTTCTACAGATGTACAACTTCAATTGCCGTACAAGGCCGAGACACTTAAAACAAGCTTTGCGAATCCAGATTTTTTAATACCTCACGAAAGTAGTACTATAAACAACCACAAGGTTTAGAAAACCAACAAACTTAACCTACTGGATAAACCTCTTGATCTACCAATAAAATTTACATTCTCTACAAGGTTAAAAAACTAACTTTGGCGTATTACATTTAGAGGACTTGATGGTACTAATTTCGCCCTTAAATAAACACTTTTCCAATGCTATTATAATGTAATGATGGGGCTGTACCATAATGGCGCCCATCAACTTGTTTAACTCGATACCGATCGTTGAATACTCACAATATCTGAGAGAAAATAATGCAATTAATTAATATTCATTAGAACCATTAATATAATACAGTTTAGCTGAGTGAATTTCCACTGATTAAAAAGTTAAATAAGAACTCATGTCTAGAAAGTACCAGTTAGTATATATTTGTCAATATCAAATAAACTTATTTCACAACAATTTGTTATGAAGGTGTTTCTATAAGAGTTATGTAAATCTTATATCCACACAAATTATTAAATATAAATTGCTTCTAGACTGTACGTCTTGTTTCTGAATAATGATAAACGAACAAATTGTTGTTTCGTTTATACCCTCTTGTTTTTTCTTCTAATATGATCCTTAATAGTTTGTTCTACAGTGTAAAGATAATATTTTGCGCTATAATTTATTTAAATTTCTTGTAAATGATAGCTTCTGCTAGGCAAGCGTTTAATCATTTATTTTGAAAGGACTGAATGTTTATTATTCAACAACTGTGATTTACATAACGTGTGTAGGATGGAACTAAGTGTTCCTAGATTTGATCGAAAACATTGAGCTTTGAATCAGATGCATCTGAAAGCAACGATATCGGTTTGTTAGATCTGACATACGCATAGTATATTATTATGTTCCAAAATATAAATCTATGAATGTTCTTAATAGTGTAATTTTGAATAACATTATCCTATTTCCAGCGAAAATAACAGTTAATGCTGTATTAAAAGCTATATTATACCATAAGTACGAGGTACAGCTATATGGAGTCCAAGTACAAGATGTGTGATAGTGTAGAAAAAGTGCAATATTTTATTTTAATCTACCAAGTAATGTCTGAAGGTATATCTGGAAAGTTACCTCCAGTTTTCTTCACTGTCTGAAATAGCAACTCAATTATATATTTTTTAAATTATTGCTCTAGATTCTAGAATCAAGCAGATATATACACCATCTTCTAAAAGAAATGTTAAATAAAAAATCTGTGTGCGAGGAATTCTAAATAACAAAAGTAAACTTTGATAAAGTGATGTAAAAATTAATGAAGTGACAGATAAAATTTAAAATAATTTGGAAAACAATTATTCGGCAAAATTTTGTAGTATAATGAATTAAATACTAACCTAAATTTATACTGAAATAACGGTATGCTAATAAGTTATTTTATAAAACTAGAGCTGAAGTAATTAACATTAATAAATACTGCTTTAGCGAGCTCAAAGATTTGTTCCTTGTGCAATATAAATGAAGAAGTGAATATTGTTAATTTTTTTTTAGCATTGTTTCCAACATTGATTGCAATCAGAACGAAACATTTTGGAAGTGTGGTGTTAAGTTTAAGCGAATTAAAAGATTACTGGTAAAAACTGGATTTTTCTAAGCAAGTATTGTAAAAGTGAGTGTCAGTTAATTTGTAATATATGTTATTTACGTGTTCCAAGCATATATTTCTGTAAGTTAAATGATTTCGTTGTATGTTTGAAATTCTAATTTATTTTGTGTTTTTTAAAGTTTAACTGTTTATTTATTTATTTTCTTGGAAAATTAATGATTTTTATTTATTTTAGAAGAGTTTTTGTAATTTTTTATTTAAATACTAATGTTGTTTTAGTTTTTGTGAAATAAATTGTTATTATTTACTTATTTGAAAAGTATTAACCCTGTTGTGTTTCCTTGATTATTGAAGAACAATCTCAATTATTGGGTTAAATCCCTCTCTTACATCTTTCCTATCACGTTCAATCTTGACCAACTCTTGTTCTTTTCCGACCCTGACACTGTTAGAGTTTTTAAGGACTAGGTTTGATGATCGAGAGCTTTTCCCCATTTAAACAACCAGAATAAAACAAACTCTTTATTGAACGTTCTTATTTAAATGCATGAAAATGATAGTTTTGAATCTCCCTTTACTTAGCCACATAACAGATGTTTGACAGTCACCTGATATGACAGTGGTTGGTTACCGCAGCTTGTCTTAATTAAGTACAAGAGCTTTGTAGGTGTTAACGTTAATAATTGCTTTCGGTTTTAACAGAATGAAAAACTGAACAGCCTATTTAGAAGATAACTCACTTCAACAACACGCCCCGCCATGTGTAACACCCAGAGATAAGTTCTGTCTTGTCATGTTACTTTTTGTTTCATTTTATTTTATGCGTTCACCGTTTTGCTATCAAATATAAATTAAAATATATTTATTGCAATCTGAATGTAAATTTTTAGACAAAAAACTAAAATTGCCCATTAGCAAGTCACAGTGTATTTACAATATTATGAAAATGTGATAAACTTTTGCTTTACCAAAAGATTATTGTCACAAAACCATTACATTAAATACATTTAAATAGTGTATGTTTTCGATTCAAACAGGAAAGAACTAACATTTGACCAAAACGAGTTTTAGTCCAATGTCAAATAAAAAGCGAAATTCTCCATCGTGATGATTTCAAAACGATTACTACCCTGAGGAAGTCAATTCAGTTTAGTACTGATTTGGCGATTCCGAGCTGGCGAGATCTACACTTTTTTTAATGTAGTTTTGGTTTAGATCCCTCCCTTTTATCTTTGTTTTTGGGTCTCTCTTGACCACCTATTCTATTCCCACCACAACGCTAATAAAGTATTCAAGGACTAAAGATCTTTATTTTATTGTCTCTTCTTTTTTGTAAGTTTGTGACGACGGAGAGGTTTTTCCTCTTTAAACAACAAGAAATAAACAATCACAAAACGTCCTGATACAAAGAAATTCGAGTCAATATCAACCTTGCTGTAACATCGCGAATAGGTTAGGGTGTATATAGGCTATTACAGAAACACCATATATATATTACACGTATACAGTCCACTTAAATATTAAACCTGACTAACCTAGTCGTTCTATAAAGGGTTGTCGGCGTAAATATGAAACCTGGTTATAACACCACGAACAGGTTATAATATAGTAATCTATATTACATGAACACGTTTTATATTACAAATATGCAGTCTACTTAAATATTAAACCTAGTGGTCCAATTCGTTAGAAATGTAAACAATCCAACTACTGTTGTATCAATCTTTTGAAGAAACCTAAGAGATAAACAGGCTACTCAAGACATTTTTGACTAAGATAATGAAACAAAACTTATTTTAAAACACATTTGATAGCGTAGCTATTTTTCTATATAGTCGCCGTTCAAATTTAAACATTTGTCGTAGTGTTTCAACAGCTTTTCTATGCCTTCTGTATAGTCAGTTGTCACAACTCACGTCAGATCAAAACGTTTTTTATTTTATTTCCAGAACGACCCTCGCAATTTATATTTTTATCAACCTATGAAACTAGAAAATATCGTAATTCGTATAAATGAAAAATGCAGGGAAGTTTTTTTTTCAGTTAGGTAATAATCTCCATTGGGATAATTTCAGAAAGTTTTTCAAATTTAATTTTTCATTAGTAGTTTTATTGACGACTGTTCATTTACAGCGTAACATTTTATTTAATAGTTCCAACGTTTGCTTTATTCTTAACCAGAGCACACACACGCTTTGTAACTGTTAGTGGAAAACATTTTAAAACGAAAAATTAAATTAAAATTTTACTCGCATATTCTGGATAAACGCAAAGAAAAGATTGGTAACCATGATGCGGCTGTACAGCGTAACGTTAATACAAGACGAAATACCAAATGCTCAGTCAACTAACAACTAAAAACTTGCGGTAACAAGATAAAATATATAACATTTCATTCAGAGTTGGTGCACAATGAAAAGACAGTTTCTTCCTCAAGTAATCCATCATTGCTTCGTATAAGAGGAAGAGCGTACACCAGGAAATATCAATCATAGAATGATAAAGTGTTCTGTTATGTCTGTAAGGGTGGTTTTTGCTTGTCTCATGTAAACAAGACCCACCATTATTGTCGTCTCAAACAATATTCGGGAATAGTTTAGGCGGAGAAAGAAAATTCTTATTTCGTAAAGAACATGAAATGTGTCTGTCAAAGAATTTGTGGTAAATTGTCTGTTATAGAACAATTCTTGAAGCTTAAAAATAATAAAAAATTCTTTGTAAATAATACACAATTGTTTAAGAGTATTTAGGATTAAATAAATTCCAATAAAAGATAATTAATATTGAGTTTGTTTTCATTTTACTTACTTAGTACAAGTTTAGTAATCGACAAAGATTTCAAGTTCCGCTTTTTGACTAAACGTCACGTTTCGTGGCCTCAGAAAACCAAAAAATAATAATTCCGCCGTCGTTGTTTCTGTTTTGTACGTAAGCCTCCACTAAAATTTAGAAAAGGACATACAATTTGGTAAAGGCTAGGTTATGTTCTAGAATCATTAAAATTCATTAAAAAACGAATTATAAATGTCACATAAGGCGGTCATATTAAACATTTTTTTGTTGATATTTCTTGTGTTATTCAACTTATACTACGGAATGGAGGATTTAATGTGTGTCACACAACTTAGGGGGCCGTAGGAATATAAGAACAATTATTTTTATAAAGGCAAAGTCTTTTAAGCGGTCTAAAGCAAACATATAATCTTCACACATAATATTTTCCAAAAATGAAATGTTTTATCTCGATAGTTTTTGTCCTTGAAGTCAATACCCCAAGGTCAAATTTTCCTATATGTGCGACAGTACAAAGATTATAAATGCAAAGTTTGAAATATATAGGATATATCGTCTTACCTGTGTAGACGGGTTGCGACTTACAGACAGACAGACACTCGCGTGATATTATAAGGATTCTTGGTTTTACCTACAGAACCTAAGAATGACTAAAAAGTATTTAACTTTAATGTAATAGCAGATATTTCTTGTTGAAACTCCATATTCAAGGATAAAATAAAGCAAAAGCTTAAAGTTTCAAATATTTATTAGTATAAATGAGCTACAATTGTTTCGCCTTGCGGCATCGACGGGCTACTGATAATTTACAGGTATAGACAACTATTCAAAACATAAGTACAGGAAACTGAAATACAATAGAGAAATCCTATCAGCCATAAACATGCTGCTTTTCACAGCATGGTACATAGACTTATTAGTATACCTCTTTCACCTAATGACTTTTATGATGAACTGAATGTCGTTAAACAAATTGCTGTTAATAATAAGTATGAGGTTAGTTTAATAGATAATATTTTAAGAAAAAAGTTAAAGCGTAGAGCTGAAAATTTAGTCCACTCTTCCCATAACGAGAACATTGAAATAGTTAGATATTGTAAATTATCTTATATCAACAGAACTAGTTATAAAATCAGTAACCTTATTTCTACTAAATGTAATCGTAAAGTTGCATTTTATTGTACAAAAAATCTAGGGAAAATGTTGGTTAATAATAAAGATAAAAAAGAAATGTTAGAAAATAGTGGAGTTTATAAAATATCTTGTCAAGATTGTGACTCTGAGTACATAGGTCAAACAGGTAGATCTATAAAAGTTAGAATTAAAGAACATGTAAATAGCTGGAAACATGGCTATAGAAACTCTAACTTTGCTAACCACCTTTTGGACTCGGGTCATAGTTTTGATCCGAAATTGAATGTTAAACTCTTACATATAGAAAATAAAAGCAATAGATTAAATAATTTAGAATGTTTAGAAATAAATAGATCTATTTCACTTAGGCCTATTCTCAACTTAAATGACCAAATTGTATTAAATTCGTCACCTATTCTAAAACCCATCCGTACCATAGTTCATCAACCTTTATCTACCTGCCAGGTCATCCCCCTACCTTTCCCGATTTCTCTATTGTATTTCAGTTTCCTGTTACTTATGTTTTGAATAGTTGTCTATACCTGTAAATTATCAGTAGCCCGTCGATGCCGCAAGGCGAAACAATTGTAGCTCATTTATACTAATAAATATTTGAAACTTTAAGCTTTTGCTTTATTTTATCCTTGAAAAAGTATTTAACCTATCTTAATAAATAAGTAATACATCGAAAACAATTACAAATAACTAGAGTTCAATGCAATTCGAATTTGGCGTGCAGTCTTCACCGCACTATGTCGCACTATGTGCGGATTGAGCACTATGTCCATTTCATTAGTAGACGTTATTTCCACCTAACCTTAAAATTGAAACAATTAACTGTAATATTTATTAAACTTATGCCTACTTTATAAAGCATGAATTAAACCAACGAAGACTTAACAACACAAATTCTACACGAAAAACAATAAGACTAAGCCTACTGACTTGAAATTGATAAAATTCAGAACATCGAACCAAGCTTTAGGTTTAAAATAAACAATAAATGAAAATAACACTTTATACAAAAAATATACACATTTTAAGCATAAAACTACAATTTCCACTATAATTTACAAGATTACAGTATTAAACGCATAATTGTTAACATAACCTATAAAAACCGATGTATCATCACTGAATTCTACAATAAACTAGGTCAGTTAATTAACTCTTGAAAAGTGGACTTGTTGAGCAACAGTTGTTGGAATTTGATTTGACGAGATAAGAAATTGTGTTAGCAGTAGCAAGGTAGCCATGACATCATCACTATGTGATATACAATTTGTCAGTTTATTGTAGTAAACTATCACTAAATAAACAATGACCGTACAATGCGATGAATTTCTCGTATAAAAAAAAGACATGTTTTGAGGTTAAAATGTAAACAGGCGCTGATAGTAAGAATGATTAATTTCACAGAGAAAAATTGTTTTCTTTGTTAGAAAACTGTGTAATAAGTAAGAATGATTTAATATTAAAATTCTTAAAATACAATGTACTTGATTTAGGAGTTCCACCACTACAAAATTTGGAGAACACTCGCTTATCTTTTTAGAGTGAGAGGGATGACTACATGAGCGACAAATATCGATAAAATCAGTTGGATCAACACCTTTCTTCTATTAGAGTTTTCGAAGGCTAGGAGTCTATATTTAGCGTTATTTTCTTCTTTTTTAAAAAAAGGCGATGAGGACCGAGAGGTTGTTAGCTGTTAAACAACAAGGGAAAAATCAACTCTTATACAATGTCTGATCATAAAGTTTAAATCCCCTCCTATTTTTGTGTTAATTATGTTAAAATCCAAACTTTGGTAATCAAACTATGAATATAAACTTCACTTTCTGGTATCTGTGATATTAAGGTATTCGATAATAACAGTGACATGAATGTATTTCATACTAAGTGTGATGGCCACTATTCATAAGTCATTTAATATTACTTCCTAGCTAACCAGTAGCCGTGCCTTGGGTAACATCGATAAACGTAACGGTGCAGCAGTTCCGAGGCCAACGTTCAAATTTGTTGGTTACTGGAGTTACAAAAGACCTAAGGAATCACAATTAAGAGCTTCGATTGAGCTTGGAATCTCAAGAACATCTCTGCAACATTTTTTTAGATTGTATTTCCCAAAACTTGTTCACGGAATGATAAATCACAGATCTATATTTTATAGACAATATTCGAAGTCTACAATTAGTTGTAGTGAATATTGATGTTCCTTAACAATACATTTCTGTAGAACAGTAATTGAATTCAGATTAGCTTTTATGTTATCAGAAATGGCGGGGTGTATTAGGTACACATCGCAAACTACATTATGCGCTGCCATTTCTGATAGGATCGTCCTATTGAGATGCGGATTGCGGCATTCAACTCTACTAACTGAGCTCTTTAAAATGAGGTATAACTCGACCCATGCTTACATTTAAGATTTCCGTGACTTCCACTGTGGACCGTCCCCCCATGGTAGGTATGTCATGGTAATAGCAAGAAAAAGTAGTTTACATAGTCATATAACACTGTGAAAAGTTTATAGATGTTATCTGCTATGGTTTAAAAAATATGTAAGCCGTACCCAGACTTTTTGTACACCTGGTATATTTACAAACATAGATATTTGAAAATGTATACAACTATTACACCCATTATACGAGCTCATTATAATAGCAATCCCGAAAGATCCTAACTGGATTTACACCTTCTGTCATGTAGTCTTAACTTAGATCACTATCTTTCTAACAGGTCTTATTTAATAAACTTTTGTATTTACGAGTATTCGAGAGATAGGGCTCATTATTTTATGTTCTTGTATTCCTTATTTTAATAAGGCAATGACGACAGAAAGGTTTTTCGTCTTTAAACAACAAGACAAAAATATGCACATTAGTTCACCCTTTTAGTTAGAGTGATAGCATTACATAAGTGATTTAAAAGTTGTTTTTTTTAAGAGTACAATGTTCACCCGGTACACTTAAGTTTTGATTCCATAAAACGTACAGTTTCATATTTAATTACATCTTTATTAAACTAGTGAATATATTTTACTACCAACTGTTAAAGACGTTATAGAATACAAACGAAACTAATATTTATTCATTAAACTAACATAGAATTGAGACGGCTAAATCAACTAATAGATAACAGATTGGAGTCAATTGCTTATTTTCATTTCAATTAGGATTGACAGATGGTGATATTTTTCAATTACTATTGTTAGCAGTTGATCGTGAAATACAGAGCATCGTGTTACATGACGTCACTGATCCAAACGGGTATAAATAAAATGTTGAAGATGGTGACAGCTTGTCATGGAATTAGGGCCACGTCGACGCAGCGCCTTCTGAATTATCCATCAACGTTTAATGCCCAAGACATTGTTTTAAATAAATGGAAAGGTAGATAACATTTAGAGGTATTGTGTGTAACATCCATTACAATCGTTTTGTTATTGATTATAAATCAACGATGTAAATAAATATACGCGATTATTTACGAAGGAAGGGTGAAACTCTCAGGACGTGTTATACTGGTAAACATAAAGAAAGAAGTTCATATAAATATAGGTTCGAAACACTTAGTTTCCAGAATATCTCCATTTTTTCCACTTTTTTTGTTTTTTTAAACAAAACAATCGAGTTCAAGTTTTGGGACACGCATTTTGCATATAACGTTTTATAAGTGAACCGAAAACAAAAATTTTATTATTTTATTTTTCAAAAATGGCGGCCGCTTAAAATATTTAAATTCGAACATCTCGAAAACCATTAACTTCACACAATAATTAGAAGAAACTATATAAATGTTCCTCTGTTAACGACAAACAAAACTTTTTTTTTTTTTTTTAGTCAAATGATAACAGTTATCAATAAAAACTGAAAATGTATTTTCTTGGTAATTAATTGTCTAAAAAAGCCAAGAATAGCCTAAAAACAAAAGATTTTCGAAATCTGATAATTTTATCTCCAAATCTCTTTATTTTAGATTTTATACAATGGTATTAGAGTGAAGATTCAGAAATTTGAACATGTCAAACAAAACATTTAATACTACTTTTATAGTATTAACCTTACCAAGAAATTAATTTTTAGTATTATATCTAATACATATTTATTTTATTTTTATCAATCGCTTACTTTTTATATACAGAATATATTTTTGAATAAATATTTGTTTCTCAATAAAATAGGAAAATAATTTATTTCTTTTAATTTTTTTGGTAAATTTAACAGTTTTGAGACATTTTAAACGGTCGCCATTTTCAACGTATTTAAAATAAAGTTTTTGTTTTTGGTTCACTTGTAAATCGTAACATGCAAAATGCCTGTACCAAATCTGAACACAATACCTAATTTATTTCCACAGATATAAGGGTTTTAGTTAAAAAAAATATATATATAAAAAGAAAGAAATGTGGTAGATAGACGGAACACTGAGCGTTTTGTAATATGACCTTTTTTTTATTTTACTGTGTCTCTGCGATTCTATTGCAGAATCTGCCTCACCACTTCATCCTCAGTTATCAACGTATGACCCATCCATTTTTACTTACGTATGGCCCTTGCCGGCCTTTCATTCACTTGTTTCTTTAGTTGCTCGCAACTCATTTCCCCCAATTCAGACGAGCACCCCCCCCCTTTTAATGAGTGTAAATCAAAATTTGCAAAAATCAAACTATAATATTTAATCAATTTGTTTCGTAATTTTATTCCTTGTTTTAAAAAGAAAAGTTGATAAAAGTCTAAAATAATAAAACACGAGTAAAATGAGTGGTAAAATACTATTAGAAATTTGAAAAGCGACCATTATGCTTGGGAGATTAAACCATACATCCTATGCAAGTGCAATCCGTGGTGACAACAAAAACATGTTAAGGAGAAATATATAAAATGCTATAAATAATCTAAATCTAAGATAAACAATGTTTAGAGTTTAGAGGAAATATCGCTGCCATAATGGTGGAAGTTCCAACTCCACCAACTTATATTTACCAGGAAGAAAAAGAAAGTTTGTTTGTAAGAAAATATCAATTTATAAATCTTTTCAGATTTGTTTTAAGTTTTATAAGGTTATTGTGTATTCGAGACTCAATATAAAGTTACAAGATACTTGTTTTTATTGTTATTGTTAAAACTAGATATAGATTTACTAAATCTCTTAGTAGCATTAGGGTTGGAAAATAACAAGGTACGGTCAAGATTTAACTAATAGGAAAGATACAAGAGAGGGATCTAACCCAAGACTGCATTAAAAAGGTAAGATCTATCTTGTTTCCCTCGGAATTGTCAAACCCTAACACACTAAAGTGAGCCCCTGAGGATTAGTATAGAAGAGTCCTCTGTATTAACTTTTTGAATGTTTTTAACACTATTTTCGCAATTAACTGATGTGTCGTTGTTTGGAATACATTACAGTAATGGAAAACTTATTGTAATGTTCAAAATAAATATTAGAGTGTTAAACTTTTCACAATTTTTAAAGTAGATATTTAATAACATATCACAAAAGTTGTCTACACAATAGCCAAATATTTTTTTATATAAAAAAATAGAGAAAATATAAACATACCGAGGAAAATAAAACAGAGGGAAAAACTAATTTCGATAGAAAATATACATTGGACTGTAAGATATTTTATTTTTCCAGGAGATATATTTCCCACCACACCATGTGTTATTCTCCTCTTCCCTCAGAAATATGTCCTAAAGTACAATAAAAAGCGGTAAAATCGTAAAATCCCCTCACTTATTTTGCTTCACGTTTGCAATCGAGAACTGGTGTATTTTTAGAACACGTGTGTGCGCTCAGAGGGAGCTGTTACTCAACACCGAGGGGTTGTGAAATGATTAGCCCCCCCCTTCTCCTTCTCGTCTACAGATGGCATCATTTCGAATAAAAAGCATTTAAAGTCGTGGCGGGTACAAATTACAAACCCTTATCAACATTTGATGTCATTGTATATTACAAGGACAAAGGCGGTCGCGGTTTACACTTTCTTTGTTGAGTGGATTTTAATTTGTTCCTTGTTATTAATTGCTCCTCTAGAGTGTCAACACACTTGTCCTCAAGTTGTTTCTCTACACGTGAGTGGTTGCAATTTAAACACTTCAGTCTAATTATATTTTCCCCCTTCATATTTCATCAGATTATTTAATTTAAATTGGATTACTTCAACATGTAGAGTATTGTAGCAAACATTAGGAATTTACATTTTATTTCCTTGTTTTTAATAAAAGATAACGCTTTGTTATAACAACAAAAAATCGTTGTTTTGATTTTGAAGAAGGTATGTCACGCACTACATTTTAAATTTTTGTTCAAAGCAACTAAAATATACCCCTCGAAATTTTCAAATCCCTCAAATACTATAATAAAGTCAGAGTCGAAAACAAAAAGAGTTGGCCAAGAGAGCCCAGAGAGTGATCTATCCCAAGACTAATTAAGAAATATGAAAGAGAGGGATCTAACCCAAGACTATACGAAGAAAGATGTAGATCCAACTAGTTTCCCGACCCCGTTAGCCCCGGAGGGTCTGGATTTAAAATAGTTGTGGTCTGTTGGTTTATCCGTCGCTTCCCCGTTGGTTCACTTTACATTTGATGACTGAAAGGTTTTTTACCTCTAAACAATAAGAACTAAACTCTTTATCGACCTGATTCAATAAATGCATGTCTCTAATTGAATACTGTTCTGGTTTTATTTTTTTTAAATTTATTACCTAAAACGTATTGTAAACACTTTTATAAAAAATATAAATATTTAAATAATTTAATAATAATAATAGTGATTATTTTAAAACAAACAGGAAACTTCTTGTTACAAAAAATACAACAATTCTTTTAAGTGAAAAATTGAATTGCCCTGATAAAGTCAAAAGTACTTTTTCCGTGGTCACAAGACGGTCAGAGGAATTGCAATCTTTTTTAATAAATGCAGAATCTCCATGTAAATTATAAAGACAGTTTCTTTTTAATGATCCTAAGTCATACAGATAACATTAAATCCAAAATAAAATTATTATATTATGATTGTATTGTATTTACTTGTCTTTTTCACAAGAAAAGAATAAACGATGTTTATTTCCTTGTTGTTTAAAGGTGTAAAACCTCTCAAAATCGCCTTGTAAAAAAACAAAAAAGAAAAGAATATAACATAAAAACTCCTAGAACACCTTTTTTAATAGCGCCAGAGTCAGAAAAGAAATACAGAGACCGGTTGCAAAAGATGAAAGGAGAGGGGTCTAACCTAAGATTACTTGAAAAAAATAGGTAGATCCAGCGAGGTCCTCTCGGGATTGCCAGTTAGTAACCACTAAATTGGTCCCTGAGGGTAATAAATAATAAACTATAGATCTAACAATGGCTGACAAAAGCAGAGGTGTCTATTGCCCTTCCAAGAAATATTCTCTATCTAATTAACATATGGAATTGATCTTCAGGCGTGGGTGGTCCCCATCGCATCTTTAGACAGACTCAAGTATTTTATAATTAAAGATAGAAGTGGATGAAGTGGTGGGAAGTGGATTCGTTCCCACGTGAGTGTGGGACATTACAAGTGCGAGGTGTATGTAATATTTCATAGAGACTGGATTGATTTCTACAAAGCGTAATACTATATGATTAAAGGTTTTTCGATGTAGGTATTAAATAATCGTAAATATCGATTTATTTTACAAGTTTTGATTCATGCCTTCGGAAACAAGCTGATGGGCGGTATTATAGTACTTTACGCAGCAAAGTAATACAACCAGATCCACTGAATGTAAAACCCAAAGATATTCTCCTGGGCTTGTAGGTGACGTTAAAATGTATTGATACATCAACCGGTATTATACAGTATATGTAGAACACTGTAAGTTTTTAACAGTTGTTACACATGTTTTCGAATCTTGTAATTGTGTATATTACGACTTTCTTGACGTCGGCTTCGATAGTGTTAATGTAACAGGAAGCTGTACATATGTGAAGAAGCCTCCCTCGCTACACCCTCTAGTCGGTGACTCTTGTAGCTATACGAATATCAACTTTTGGGGAGGTCACGTTTGGAAATTACATTTTTGACAAACTTCTCTGGCTATCTTCGTTGAGGGGTGAAGTTGGTACCATTATATTCAGAATTAATATCTGCAAATGTTTAGTATGTTATAAGTTATAAACACACGCGATATGTTTAAATGGGCGGCATTTTGATATTTTTAATTCCATTTTTCTATATCAGTATGTATAGCCTCGCATTATATATCTGTGTACACTTTTGGATAACACTTTTTATCATATGTAGCCTACTAAACCGTTTATTTTAGAAATTCACTAATATCCTAATTCTATATTGAAGATATCAATAAATATAGAAAAAAATCTAATGGTTTTTTTTTTTTTTTTATGTACAGAAAACATGAATTAAACTGAAATTCATATTTGTGACATTTTATTTAGTTTTTGTTCCTTACTTTGTTTTGAAACAGTAAATTGTAATGCATAGGAACAAACAAAAATATCCTAAAAACAAAGAACAACACATATCATTTCAATACAAACAAACCCAGAAATAATTTAAACAAAATATAAATACTACAAAATTAAATTCACAAAACATTCAACCATGTACTGATGTTTATTTTAAGTATTGCAAAACAAAAACTAAACCACGAAACAGAGTGTACCAAGACGGTCAATTGACGGAACGAAAATTAATACGCTATATTTTCTTGACAATGAATGTCAATAGATGTGGGCGTATTGGTACATTGAGCAAGCAAGAGCAAGCTGTATTGACGAGAATGCTTTAGTACACGTTGAACAATCAAGGGGTGGAAGTTTCAATTGACTTTCGCTAATATATCTGTGAGGTTAATAACAATTCCAATAATCTTTCACAATCTAATATTTCAAACAAAGGGTTTAAACAATATTCTTAAAATTTCAACATAAAACATCGCACTAACTTTCCCACTTACACTTCAATAAAATCAATACTAACAAAGACAAAGATCTTTGGCGTTACAACAGATGTCATTTGTTTAATACCGTTAATACATTTATTTATTTATAGACGTTTTGTTAACTTTTGTATACACACCATTTTGAACAAATACATTTTAAAGTGTATGCATTTGTTGTAACTGATAGAAGTAAAATATACTTATGTTCGAGTTCTAGGTGGAGAAAAAGATGGAGTGAAGTAGAAATATTTCTTTAAAAAAAGAAAGTTTTGTTTACATCCCATATGATAATTTTAGACAGAGTTTGAAAATTTCTTATCACACCAAAGACAAACAGTTTATGGAGATTAAAATAAACGGAATAACAAGTTTTAAAGAACTTAGTTTTCGGAAAGTAGAATCCTTCTATGAAGGACGTCATATTTTAGTTTACGTTCTATGAACTGAAACTTAATTAAAAATGAATAAATAACTTGAAAATGTTTGACCGGAAACAATTAAACGAGTGTAAATTTAGTTTACATTTACTAAACACTTGGATCTTGTTGTTTATTCTATATCAACCGTTCCAAATACATTTCTTATCCATCAGTCACATGGACACGAGGAATATTCTGTTGTAAATGATTTGTCAGTAATTACAGTGACTGAATGAGCGGCTGTTAATTAAAATACTGTCCGCTTATTGTGGTAATTGAACAAGTCAGCGTGTCACTCAAGATTACGCCTCCTAACCTTTAGTTTTAATCACAGTTAGAAATAATCTCATTTTTTGTAAGAAAAAAGTGTCTGGCTGAAACATAGCTTGGAACATTGCCAGTCGCTAGATTAAAGGAAGGTAGTAGAAGACGGTTTTTTTTATAAGGCAATTTTCAGTAGCCCTCTCTTTTTCTATCAACTTTGTCACAATTTTCTTTGCGACAAATAATTGGTGCTACGCTAAAATTTGCGGTGCACGTTATTTGACTATTGTATATCTTAAAACTTCGTTCGTTAAACATAACACCACATCGAGGAACGGAGTCAGACATTTTCCCGGTCGAAAAACGGAGGCAGGCTTTTTCTCGATCGAGGAACGGAGGCAGACATTTTTCCCGATCAAAAAATAGTGTATGGACTTGCTTTCCGTGGTCATGGGAAGATGGCTTACTATCAAGATTCATAAAATTATGAATAGAGAATAATTAAAATAACATTTACATATATATATATATATATATATATATATCGTTGTAATAGTATAGAATTATAATAAGTAATTAAACATTTAAAATAAGAATTAATTACAGACATATAATAAATCGTAGTAATTTTTTCCTATATAAAATCGAAACAATGATATTTTAGTTTTCTATTAATCAATAAAAGTAATTAAATTTTTTGTTGAAAATGAGTAATATTTAGTTAATATTCGATTATTAGAATTAACCATTTTATTGCATGTAGAACAAAAATTCCAACACAAGATCTCACAAAAACTCCGTTTATGCAATCAAACGCTTTTCAACGAACGACAAAGTCGCCAGCCTCAGTGATACATGAGCTACAATAAACAAAACTGAACAGCTCAATATTTATTTATATTTTATTTGCAGTTTAAGTGATTGTAAATTTTAATCTTTAATTGTGTTTTTATAAATGTATTTTTAAACACACGATTAAACAGAATGTTTCTGTCCTCATAGAGAAAATATATGCATACAATTTTGTAAACCCTCAAATATATCTGCCACCAGATTTTTTGAATTTTGAAGAGGTCAAATCACATGATCACAAAATTTGAGCCGGACACTAATTTTGAAACGGACTTGCCAATTCAGCATGACTGATTCCTTCCCTTGATTACAGAAAATACGCATATATACTTTTTTATTGCCACAAAAACTATCTGCCAACCAGATTTATGGGTTAAAAATAGGTAAAAAATATGATCATAAAATTTCAGCTGGACACAAATTTGTCATCAAAGCCTAACCAATGATACAGTTCTGCAGGTCTGCTTAAACTCGGAAAATATGTGCCAAGTATAGTTAAACAACGTATACAAAATATCTGAATTTGACACTAAATTTGTTAACTCAGTTTTCAGAATCATCGCGTCTGTAGATCAGGAAAAATGTCTGCCGATCGAAATGCTTCTATTTTTTTGATTCTGCAGTCAAAGTCCAGAATTCTCTACCCGTAATAGAAAACGGCGAAGACACAGCAAACGTGCAAATTTATTATCCATTTTCAAATCGTGTATTTTGAGTAGTTGGCTTTTTAAAATACCTTTTAATCCAGCGACTAGATATATTTCAGAGTGACAATTTTCTTGTCACCAAAAATGACATTACCTTTCTAGCACACATTATACTGAGAATCAATCAACGTTCAGGTCACCGTATCTGTTGGCAGTATTGAAAAGAAGAAAGTAAGTCGTTTCTATGACCTACACGATAATTCAAGGCGCTATTACTAAAACAACTGAAACTGTTACTAGTTGGATTGCTTCTTAAATTACCCTCAGTGGCTCACTTATATTGGTTACGTACTTGGCAATCCCGAGGATTACTAGCTGGATTTCCACCTTTATCACGTTACCCTTCACTGATCTCTCTCTTTCCCTCTCCTATCTAGTCTCTCTTAAAGAACTCGTGTTCTCTCCCTACCCTGACGTTATGAATACTCGAGGGTTAAGGGTCTCAATTTTATGTTATTTTCTTCCTTTTTTATATAATACGATATTTAAAAACAAAACCGTCTCAATTTAATGGTTATATATTGGCTTCGGAAATTCTTCCGAGAAAAAGCCTATTTTAGCAAGTGTAGGATGATTCCACATCCTACATGCAAGAATCATGATTGGTATTTAAGAGTACACGGTATTACATAATTAAATTATAATATCTTAACTTACCATGATATGTCTTTAGCAAGAGATAGAAGAAACATCAACTGAATTTCTTACCTGAAAACAGAAAATATATACGTGAGCACAAATGTAATACAAAATTATATATAAAGTAATGTAAGCAACCAAGTCAACATTAAAACAGAAATCGTCATGTGTTATTTGCCATTTCGCAGAAATTTCACACTTTCAATTTGTATGTACACACTTTTACACTTTATATAACATTAGCTGTCAAATTGTGTCTAATTATAAGTTAAAACATTCAACATTTTTTTTATTTCCTTCCTCATTCTTACTGAAGAAAGAAGCTACATTTTTGTTTTTGTTATTTGTAATAATAGTAATGATACTGTTTAGATCAAAATAGAAAAGGGGGAGGTTGACATGTTGATATGGTTTTTAACCATCTCCATCATGCAATGTAACACAAGAAGATCCTCTAAATATAATGCTCAAAAGTTGGTTTCTAGAGTCTTGTAGGAAATGTTAAATTGTATTGGTAGATCAAGTGATCTTATTCAGTAGATTAAGTTTGTTTAAAATCATTGTTAGACAGGTTTTTGAACCACGTAATTGTGTTCATTATTACATTATTGACGTCAGCTAGTCTCTAATGGGTCTCATAGATGTGTTTATATTAAAGTCTCCACTAGTCTTCCTCGTGTCAGAATTTCTATCCTGGCGGGCCAAGAAGTTGTACATACGAAGCACATTTCTTCGGATATGTGTTTTAAATTACATTTTTGATGATAACTTCGCTATTTCCCATCGTATAGAGGTGGGATTGGTAACGTTACATGCAGAATAGAAATTTTAAATTTTTTTACTAATAAGTTTAATAACCCACGAGATAAGAACAAAAAACTGTTTAAAATGGGCTCTATTTTGACATATTCAATTTGATTACTCACTACTTTAATAGCGTTCTATACTTCTAATCTTAATATTGTTTGCCGCTGTCGTGTTTACGTACAGACGACATAACCATAACGACAAAGACGACGCAGGGACGGCGTTACGAAAATGTCTTGTTTCCTGAGGCCATGAAACGTGAGGATCAGACAATACAACGAAGGGCGAAGTTTTTTTAGCGAAGTTACAATATAATCGTTTACTGAGTACGTAATATAAGTGTTTATGGGTAAAACACGTCACGGAGGTTCAAAAACAAACACCATTTTCCTTTGTAATGCATACTCAAACAATTTCAATGAAACTCAGCATTTATATTCAAGTTGTTCATGCCACAAATAAGTTCTAAAATTAAAACAAATTCTTCAGCCGTTTCAAAATTACTACCATTTAATACTGTTTATTAGCGTGGCAAGCCCGAGACACTCTAACTGATTCTACTGCTTTTATTAACTTTACACCAATTTTTCTTTTCCCAAAATCAAGTCCTAACTTACATCCAACCAAAACTTTTACATCTAACCGAAAATTAGATTCACCAATTTCAATAAAATTATTCTACCAGTTTTTAAAATTAAATCCATTGTACGGAAAGAAAAGCTGCCCTAATCTAATCTAATGAGAAAATAACTGTTGGAACCCACCTGCGTTAAACCATACGTCAACTCACTAATGGTGAGTTCTGGAGTGGCAATCCAGAGGGACCTAGCTGGATGTACACATTTTAAATTTAATCTTGGGTTACATCGTTCTCTTACATCTTCCCTATCAGGTGTTTTTAATCAACCCTTGTTCACTTCTTATCTGATGCTATCGAGGGTAAGGGGGTCTTCCTTTATTAACATTTTATTCTCTTTTTTACAAGGCGATATGACCGGGAGGTTTTTCGACTTAACAACAAGGGAAAAAAATAAGATAAATGTTTACTCGCAGATCTTGCAATAGTCTAGTAAAATATTTTATGTAAAATACCTGAAGATCCAGTGAAGTTATGGGGGTGGGGGGTGGCTGAAGTAAAAACAATTTTATATTTTTCAATGTTGAGTGAAGACAGAAATTACATTTTGGGTGACGAATAGGTTTTTTATTTGACTTTGGGGATGGACGAGTGGGAAAATCTGTGAAAGATTTTGTACTGTTGTTTTAAAACTTACTCGTAAATAAAGGAAATATTAAAATTAAATACATTTGAATCATTACATGAGTTTATATTTTTATTAATTTAATAAGGTAAATTTTTTTTTTTTTTTTTTTTTTTTTTATTTATTTATATACAATTGCAACTAGTTAGAACTATCTAGCAATATTTTTCTCATATCAAACTGGCTGTGTGGTGAAAAGACGTCCAGAGTCGTCCTTCACAATGCAACTACACTTGATCATGTGTATTAATCCTGCACCAAGTCAACAGGTTTCTTTCTCTTCAGCCTCCGCACTTGTGGGACGTTGCTGATCAAATGTGCCACCTCTAAATTTTGATGATCACGGAGTCTGGTTGCATGCTTTCCAGCATACTTTTGTACCTCTTCGGCGACTAAAGGCACTTTCAAATCCCGATGAATGTCTGCATTTCGGATATACCATGGTGCTCTGACAATACAACGAAGCACTTTGTTTTGAAATGTCTGTATTACTTGGATGTTACTTTTTTTGGTGCATCCCCACAATTGAATGCCGTAGATCCAGATGGGCTTTAGGATTTGCTTATACAGAAGCAGTTTATTATGTACGGACAATTCAGAGTTCCCTCCAATAAGCCAGTACATTTGTCTGTACTTCATTCCAAGTTGTTCACGTTTCTTTTTCACGTGTGACTTCCAACGAAGTTTAGCATCCAGAGTCATCCCCAGATATTTTGCCTCGTTTGCATGTGGAACGATCTGTCCATTAATCATAACTGGCTGATACACATAGTGTTTGTTGGTAAAGTTGACATGAGTAGACTTTCCTTCATTTAGTTTAATACGCCATTTCCTAGTCCAGCTGTTAAGGTAAATAGAAAACATTTTGTTTACGATGGAAACCATAAGTATGATAATCGTCAAAAATTTCTCCTTCTGTTTTTCGACTTCCTTTCAAGTTTCATGGTCTTAAGAAACAGAGTAAGTGATTTCCATCCACGAAAATTAAGATAGTAACATGAAATTGAGTACTAGGTGTGTGTTCATACAGAACACTACAGAAAAATCGAATTGAAAGTAACAGAATGTGGCGGTCATTTTAAAACATATCTTGCTGTTTTTCAACTTATAACACACTCAATTCTTATAACACAGATCTCAATTCTATATGTAATGGTACAAACCTGATCTTTCTACTATTGAGTATAGCGAAGTTATTGTCAAAAATATAATTTCTAACACTGACCTCCCAAGAAAATGTAATATTCGTATAGTTACGAGGTCTGGCAGGGCCGTGTCACCGACACGAGCGTAACGAGTTGAGACACCTTCACATACGTACAGCTACGAGGTCCATCAGGGCCGACACACTAACAAGGGAGAAGCGAGTGGAGAGTTTTTAAACCATACACATCTACGAGGCTCGTTAGGGCCTATCCGACGTCAAAAAAGTAATGATATACACAATTACGAGGTTCAGAAAACCTGTATAATAACTGTTTTAAACAACATGAATACTCCTTGATCTTCCAATTCGATTTAACAATTGGGCCAAAACACCAACTTGTGAGCATATTTAGAAGATCTGCTTGTATAAAAGGACTGGATTGTTGCATGAACTTGTTTTAATAAAGGTTCTATCAGAAACTATCAGTGTCATGTCACGTCAAACGCCAATATGTACAATAAGCTGAACCAAATCCATAAATCTACGTCAAGGCACGCGTATAAAGTAAGGCGGTCACATAAATTGATTATTATATAGTTGAAGTTAGAACGACCACCTTGTAGTGAGTGACTCACTGGCTGCGTTATTTAGGTTATTCACTGAGAACCGGTCATACAACCACTGTGAGCGATAATCAGCATATCTTCTCGATTGATCGAAATACGAACCAGCTGTTTGTTGCTGTTACCTATGCTTCTGTAACAAGCACGTGTACAACAACTTCGAGGTTGAAGAACAGGAATCGAGAGTGTAATTGATAAATATCTTTCATGCTGGTACGAAGTGACTATTAAATTGTATGCTCGAGTTGGCTACAGCTATACAAGTGGAGGATCCTCCTCATCTGATACTAACTCAAAACTGTAAAACATACTTACTCAATTTAGGTACTAAACTAAATCAAATACAAGTAGTGGCAATTTTGTCGTCAACAAAACAGATAAAGTGTGGTAATTCACTCATCCACCGACTGTAAATTGTTTTCCCATCTCGTGTAAAAGCGAAAAATCTCTCTGTCATCATTGACTTACCAAAAAACTACGAAAAGATAATAAAATAGACACTCTTTGCATTTCTATACTATAATAGCGTCAGTGTCGGAAAAGCACAAGACATGGTCGAGAAAGACCTAATCTAATAAGGTATAGATCCATTTAATTTTTGTTTAATGTTATCTACGTCATTCCCCGTACCTTTCACCATGTTCCAGTGTTTAAAAAAGACACTTTGCTCACGAATTGCACATTATACTTTGTCTACAGTTATTATTTTGGCAATAAAAACAGTTCATACTGGCGGTCGTACTTTTCCTTTGATTTGACAGGAAGTAGATTTAGTACAACATTGTTAGCTTTTTCCGCTAATTTAGGCGGGGTATTTGACAGGTTTTCATCCTCTGAACTGTCCATATTTTAAAACTAACTACACAAAATATAGCAGTAGTGCTAAACAACACATCAACACTGAGTAGAAGTTCTCCCGATAACTAAATTTATTATCTATTTAATGTTTTACAAATTTATGTTATAATAGTTTGTTATCATATAAAATTGACTTTCTGCTGCTGATAATACGTTATAGACAGTAGGTGTTTCTACTCTGCACTTATGTGTGGTATATTGGAATCATGTGGTCAGTGTATGAATCATACTTCATAATAATGTAAGCAACGTGCGCCTATATGGCGCATGATGTGAATAAAACAAAATCATGGGATCATCAGCACTACGAGAAAAACAATCCATAAATTATATTCAATGGTTGTAAAATGTTACAATCATCGTTAAAATAGTAAATTCTTGTTCCAACTCAAAACTGTTCAAAAGTCTTTTAAAAAGTAAAACGGATTTTTTTTTTTTTTTTATTCGCAATTATATATGTAGACAAACTAAGTTGTATAATTATTATGAATAATACAGTGTACCTGACAAACACGGACAAAATTTGGGAACAAATTCCTTAAATTAAATTCCATGCAAAAAGTTGCTATAAAAATGTCTAAAAAAGCTTCGTTTTCGTTCACAAAAAACGGGGGGGGGGGGTATAACCAAAGACAATAAACACACGTTGACGTAGTTCTTTTTAATTTCGGAGCCATGAAACACGATCAGGCACCCTTGCCTTTGTCCTGATCTACCACGAAGAGACATTGCGAGTATCGTGGTGAGAGAAGTCCCACGGCCGTCTTCAAAATGGCTGCCCGTTTACATGGTCTGAATTTTGATTCGGAATTAATATGTTTGGATTAATTTTACCTTGACGAAGTGACGTCTCGAGGAATCCCAAGGAGGCCCCATTATTACTCCAGTCCCGGTGTTAAAATTTCTCTGTAGTTCGGCTATACGGCACAATAAGTCTTAGAACTATGGTTAACTACCTCTGGTGATATTTTATAGTTTAGTATTTACTTAGGTAATTATTATTCCTTCTAGTTATTTATCAAAACTGCTTCCCCAGTGTGCTGGTTGGTTTGACTGGGTTATTCGTTCGAGTGTTGAATGATCCACGGACTTTGCCAGGAAAACCATGGGGTTTGCCAAAATAGGCTTACTGGATTTACCGTATTTTCCCATATGCCACTAGTACTTTTAGTCGGTAGTTAAGCCTGGTTCCGATCCACGAACCTTTGGTTTATGGGCCCAGTGTACTTCTAATTTTTTCAAAAAAAAAATCTTTTCCTCATTACACAACTACTCGTTTCAAATATTGTTTATTGTCTGTGAAAATGGAAGAGATAACGAGTCCATATTTGGAACCTTTTATCAGTACACAAAAATCTTAAATATATATATATATATATATATATATATATATATATATATATATAGATTTTCATGAAATCTATTAACTACAAAAAATAAAATAAATATTTTAACCACAATTACAATGGTGTTATTTATTTCTGTAGGTCAAAGTACAGTGTTATTGATAAAAATGTAAGTTCTTGCTAAGCAACTACTACCCCCAGCTATTAATACCAATTATTATAGTTATTCGAAGGCTAAGTCCGTGCGGTCAAAATAAGGACTAAATACAAGCTATGTACTAGGATATTATTAATATGGTTGAATAGGACATTGTCATTATTTGAAAATATATCACTTGATAACGGGAGTTGATCAATACTCTCGAAACGTCGTGTAGTATTTTTTTCCCCTACGATGAGTCTTTATTAATGTGCCTCCGATTCGTTTTAAATTATTAATGTTTATGATTTTGATTCAGTATTTTACCCTAAGACCATTTTACGGAGCAATGCTCAGTCTTGCAGCTACTAAACTATAAAGTTGGTGTCCTCAGGGGTTCACTTGCAGTGAGTACAGATGTGGTAACCTAGCTCTCTCTCTCTCTCTCTCTCTCTCTCTCTCTCTCTCTCTCTCTCTCTCTCTCTCTCTCTCTCTCTCTCTCTCTCTCTCTCTCTCTCTCTCTCTCTCGTCCTCGTCCGACTCTGACGCTAATAGAGTATTCGAGGGCTAGGACTCTTTGCTTTCTCTTTTTTTTATAAGGCTATAATGACAAATAAATACAAGTATTTTGCGTTAAAAAACAAGGTTTGACGTTTCTTCCACTCTCTTTAGCCACGGCTACATTGTAAGCCTAAATACAAAGTTTAGGTACTGCTGATGAATGTTATACAAGACTGAGTTAATGTGACCCAAGTTAGCCTATATATAATTCACCGGTACAAAAAACAGTAAAGCAATTAATTTAAATGCTAGGAACAGTTAAAAATAAATGAAGAGATGAAGCAGGACCACCGAGGAATACAATCCTTCATCGTGGGTATAATTAAGAGGGTGAGAAATTCCCCAGGTCGTAAAGGAAAACAAAAACTTTCTTCCTGTGTTATCTTAAAAGCTTTTTTTTTATTCCTTTTTTATAACCCAAAGCAGGTAGTGGAAAGTTTGTAAAGTCTGTGTGATTAACATGGACTCAACATACGTGACTTTAGTTTAGTAAGGAAAGAGACTTTATCACTCTTATAAAGTTACTTTTTGCGTTAAATTAGCTTTGTGTTTTCTTTAAAAAACTTTATTTCAGCACAAATAAAAATACAATATTTGTTTTCTTTGTTGTTCAAAGGCAAAAAACTCTCTCATTATTACCTAATAAAAAAGAAACAAAAGAATTCTAGCTCTCGAATAGCTACTCTAACAGCGTCAGGGTCGGATAAGAACAAACGTTGCTCAAGAGAGACTTTGCAAGGAAAATTAGAGTATAGTTTTGAGAAATAGTACTCTTTATATGTCCTCAAAACTGAACGCAATCTGTAGCAGCGAGTTTTTACTGAAACCTTCCATTTTTGGAGGTATTGGCACCAATACTTTTTGTTTGGATCTATAGGAATTACATTTTTAGAAAGAAAAAAATCAAAATCGTCCACTCTTTAATTTTAAATTAGAGAAAAAACGAGAAACGACCAAAACGAACTCGCACGTCAAATTCGATAAGAATCCGTCCAATCATTTAGTAAAATACTGCACTGATGATATACAGGCAGAGATCATTATCATATAACTTTAAAATCAGAAAAGACAGACATCATTCCAAAACTAACTTTTGGTTTGAAAACTTCAAAACGGATATTCCCGCGGTAAAATAGAGATAGATGTTTTTTCAACATAAAATTGTAGCTAACAACAGTGCGTTAGATAAATGATTATCATAATTTGTCCATCTGAAAACTTCTACGGGGTATTGTCTTCGTTTTTTATAATGAATACTAGTTTCGACAGAGTACTGTCATCATCGGATCTTCACTTAAGTTTTTTTAAGCGGGAATATACAAGTATAATTAATGTTCATTCAAAATTAATGATGTCAAAACGAACACATCTTATAAGATTTATATAAGAAAATATAAAACAAAAGATATAAATTAAACATAAAAGTACAGTAGGTGGATCCCATTGTGCCTTCTCGAGTCCAAAGTTACAACTGAAGAGATTTGACTTACGATCCTTTCAATATTTTCTTTACTTTGGATATTTGAGACTACTGGAAGGAGATTATTGTATTGAATATTTCATTAGATGAATATTTCATCAGTTTCTCATTCAATACATTATATGGGTAAATTTACCGGTTTTGTAAATTAGTATCAAAGTAAACACAATATTGAAAGGATCGATATATCAAATCTCTTCAGTTGCAGTAGATCGAGAAACATTCTTGCACAATGGCGTTAATTTGTTTTCCTTGTTGTTTATGGGCGGAAAACCTTTATATATATAAACATAAAATAAAGACCCCTTGCCCGCGAATACTCTAATAACATAAGGGTCGGAAGAGAACAAGATTTGGTCAAGAAAAACTTTATAGCGTTTTTAAACATAGCGTTTGTTACATGTCGTTTTCATTGCTCTGCCCGGGAATAAATACAAAAAAATAATATTCATACAATAACTGTATATTTTATCCTATGCTACTCCAGTCGTTAAAGTTGTAGACAAACGAATTGTTCAATTTTTGATGATTGAAATTTTAGTTTATTCGTTTACAATAACGAAAAGAAAAAACTATTAACTAAAAAATGTGCAACAAACTTGGACAAACTGCCCGAAAGTATGTTAATACATAACACAAATACAGTTCTGCAACACACTTCAATAAGTGATTCTATTAATATGATTTTGTGAATCACTATTAATATGATTTTGTATTTTCACTGTGGTTAATATACAATGAAAGAAAATTCCCCAAAACCACAATAAACCACTAACAAAACAAATACTGCATGGTTATGTTTATTCCACCTTATTGTGCATTTCACATTTTACCTTATGTACCAGAGTGTGTAATGTATCTCTGAAGATGATAGCAGTGATATTGAAATGTACATAATAAACATAACAGTATTTGTGTTGTTAGGGTGTTATTGATGTTTTGGGGAATTTTCTTACATTAATAAGATTCTGAGAGAACACTTTTTACAGTCCGTATGTAAAAACAATGACTTTATAATTTCACGCCCGTGTCTGTTTGTCTATTTGACTATAAGTCGGAACAGATATTCTTTGTATTGTCCCATATGTAGGAAAAATGTAGCGGTAATAAAAAAAGACCTTGGGGTAGTTAATGAGCAAAACTACGAAATGAAACAAAAATATATTAATGTTATGTGTTGGGTATCAAAAAAACTAGAAGGTATATGTATGTTTAATTCACTAAAAAACTAATATTTGACACTATGCCAAATTTAGAGTAACAAATAATTATTTCCCCATCCAACTCTTTAATAGCCATTACAAAATTAATGATATTTTAATTGATTTTTCTTTATTAAGGTCCGTAGATATTAATGAAGGACCTTTATAATTCACGTGCGTATCTGTCTGGAAATTTGAACTGCTGCATATAAGAATACTACTACATAAAAATAACTGTCCCTGTATGCATGATGGCACACGCTTAAACCTTATTTTTTTCGTGTTGTTTAAATCCAAAAAACCTCTCGGTCATCATCGCTTTATAAAATCAAAAATAATATAAATACCTCTAGTACTCGAATACTCAAGGTGCGTCCAATCGGAAGAGAACAAGAGTTAGTCAAGAGATGCCTGACAGAAAAGATGAAAAGAGGGATTGAACACAACGCTACTTGAAAAAAAAGAGTATAGATCCAGCTATATATACCTCGGGATTGTTACGCTCCTACTCGTTTTAGTGAACCACTGAGGGAAAAGAGAAAAATTCCCATATCCAAAATCGAAATAGTATAGGCTAATCAAATCAAAACAATAAATCTAGTCAAAGGAAGGATGATCACGGTTTTTCCTTAATTTTCCTTTCTGGAAACATAATAGCAATTTATATTGCTCTGTACAATTAAAGAACTTCAATTTTTTGACAATTGAACTCAAAATTGTTTCTATTGTTTTGTCTAACTTTAAAACCGCAGCATTGAAGTAAGCAAAACAATCAAGGCTATAAGTCGAGAATATAAAACAAACGAAATGACTGCCACTTTATAAACAACACTAAGAACGAACAAAAATAGCGAGGGTGCTCCTAAAACATGACATAGACTGAATGAACTAAGTGAAGCCAAAGACAAGTGAGTTTAATTTGTTTTTAGACATACGGGGTCCGTCTAAAACGTAATGGGACTGTTTTTTCTATCTGATATAACTGCTGTTAGTGACATTAGCATTAATACATTTTTATTTTCTTAACATTAATAAATTTGACTCTGCTACAGTTTTTTGTATTTGTTACTCCTTTCATCAAAAACAAATTGATGGTGACATCGTGGTACTTACCCAGAACCCCTTCATATAAAAGCAGCCTCTAAATGTAATGCCTAAAAGTTGATTTCGTGGGCCTTGTAGGCAATTCTAAATTGTATTGAGAGATCAAGGGGTCTTATCCAGTAGGGTAAAATTTGCTTAAAACCGTTGTTACACAGGTTTTCTGAACCTCGTAATTGTGTAGCTTACATCACAACTTTATTGACGTCGGCAGTAACGAGACCCGAAGCCATATGTGAAGAAACCTCGATTCACTATGACTTGTAACTACACTCTTGGTAAGTCATAGTTTGAAATTTAATTGCAAAATAATTGTTATCTAATATCAGATTTCTTGGAAGGCATGAGTCGTTATGCCTCGTGTTTATTCCTGTAATTTTCATGAATGAAGTAGTTGTGAACACATGTTTTTTCACTGTTGTTTGTTCAAATTAAAAGTATTTTTGTTAAATATTTAGAAATACGGAATCAGTTTAATAGCAATCGTTACAACGGGTTTCAGTTATGTCTGATGACAACCAACTGCGAACTGATGGGTCCATTTGTCTGTGCGCGCGGCTTGCTATGGCGCGGCGGGGAAGAGGGGAGTGGTTATCGCTCATTTCCAAAAAAAAATGTGGTGCCGCGCGGCGCGCCGGACGTAGATTATTCACCTGTCTTCAATGTAGCTTCGAGTTGTTTGTAAACATCATGTTTCTATATGCACTACAAATCTTGTAAACTGTAATTATGTGTCGCGAAAGGTAGACAAACATAGTTGGGTGAGCGAGCCTTACTTTTTACAGAACGGCTAGTAGCATCAGAGCCGCGCGCACAGACAAATGGTCCCATCAGTACATAAGGACGTTATCCTGGTGTGCACCATGCCTATCGGAAGATCAGGCGCTAGTAGTGGTCTGTGAATTATACTTTGAAGGAATATTTTATAAGCGAAACTCTTTTCTCAAAAAATGATAAAGGACATTTTATCATCGACGTTTCATCCCTGCTTGAACAAATCTATGGTTTTAAAAACAGGCAAAAAATTAAACATTAAGGAGTATGTTGGAAATTACAAACACCGAACAAAAAAGACAACTAAGAACTCTTATTTGACGATGTCAGAATAACTCAGTTTGTCGGCACGTGATTTGGCGTCGGAAAAAACAACCGACGTTGAGAAAAACATCGGGTTTCGATAAAGAATGCTAATTTATGACGTGTATTTCATCACCTATGGCAGTTTAAACGCATTGGTTTCATACAAAAAGAAAACTGGATATTGACTGATAACTGTATTAGAAGGTTTTACTACTTGGCCTTGTAACAATACGAAAATATTAAATTAATTTCAATTGATCGAGTATTTATACTGTAATATTCTCTTTAAGTACCTCTTACCCTCAGAGGCTCATTATATGAGAATAGCTAGTTACTCCAGTTGGAACAAAACCTTTGACTCTATGGTTCGATCTTTCAATTCAAAACCTCAGATCCTGACACTCTCAGACTATTCCATAGTTAGAAGTCTTGATTTTAAATTAATTTATTATTTTTTTATAAGACGATGATGACCGAGAGGTTTTACTATAAAACACCTCGTAAAACCTATATGAATTTCAAATATCATAAAATTTACTTTACTCGTACAATTGCAGGAATACTATTTTTGGATTCCGGATTGCACTCAATATGAACGAGATATAAAGCACAATATGGCAACACTGTCCCATCACTAGTCGGTACTCCAATCCCTTTCCAATTTACATCAAATTATAGCTTTAACAGTGCAGATATTCTAAGTGTTGTATAAACGTAACTTACCTGGAAAGTTATAAGCTCAATATCATCAAACACTGTTACAACAGATTTGACTATTTTCCTAACTTTTAAAGTTATTACAAACTATTAGTTCTAACATAAAATACAAGTTGATGGGAGACATCATGGTAGTTACCCAGCCCCCAGCAAACAATGTAGCAGATCCTCTAAATGTAATTAAAAATATGGTTCCTTGGGGCTTGTAAGAAATGTTAGATTGATAAATTAAGGGGTTCAAAACCACCCCCTCTTACTACAGTTTAAATTGTAGATATAACTAAATTCTTGATAAATAAAAGATAAACATTATATTTTGTAAAATTCTACAATTAACATTTTTTAAATTCTAATCAGCCTCGTACTTGTACATTACCTAGAAACTGCTCATGTGAAGAAACCTCCACTCGATACGTTACTATCGATGACTCACCCCTACCGGATCTCGTAACTATACGAATATCAAATTTTTGTAGGAGTTCAGGTTTAAATATTACATTTTTTATAATACCCTCGCCATACGTCATCGGAGACATGTGAGGTTGGTACCAGTAGATTCAGAATTGAAATCTGCAAATTTTATCTAATTTAATTTTTAATGAGCACCGTGTTGACATTTTTTAAATTCTGTTTTTTATATATGATTCTGGCTATATATGAGCACAGTCTATACCAAATTTTAAATTCCTACTTTAATTATTGTGGCCGTTATAGTACTTAAGACAATGGCCGTACAGACTACAATAGCAACAACAACGGTAAGTCGAAAACACTTTTATAGTTTCCTGAGGCAACGTAAAAGTGGAGATATGTTAAAAAATGGAGGTTTTATTTTTTTTACGATTACCAAACTTACCCTATACTTCGTATATTGGGTGAGTAAAATATATTGATGTTCTGTCGGATGTGCAGTCTGGTTATACTGCAGAAAAAGATACCTCAACCGTGCATTAATTTCCTTGATTTTCGTCCATAGTATTTCTAATGGAGAAAACTATAAATTTAAATTAATTGAAAAATAAAAGAGATAATGAATGTACATGGAAATAGCAACACAATAGAATTGCAGTAATAGTTGTTTGCCGTTCTTTGTGTAGTACAGTACTGTGTATTGTGGTTTTACTGATTGCGTTTGTATTTAGTCTTAGTTTTGACTGGTTTTAGCTTTAGAACTGGGTTTTAGTACTAGTTTCTAGGTCATGTTGTTGCTTTATCATGTTCTAGGTTTATCACCTGACAACGGAGTTGATTTATACTCGCGAAACGTCGTGTATTAGTTTATATATATATATATATATATATATATATATATATATATAAATGATGCTATATGTCCGATTAAACCATTAGTAATATGAACAAACCATCATTACAAAATAACTTGAAAACCTGCAAATATTGACTCACCCAATTTCAACAAAATCCTTCGTCCCGTTTTCACATAACGGAAGAAAATAATTCTTAAAATTCACCTCTCTGCAACCAAACATCAACTCGCAGTCATTTCTCAACGACCTACACACATTCCCTAATACAATATTTAAAAAAAATAATCTCACAACCAATGAATATACTGTCTCAGCCCAGCAAAACATCTCTCAAAAATAAATAATAAACTAAAATTATTTTTTATTTGTTTATCATGAAAACACAGAGCTGACTGACCATCAAAAGTATGATAAATCTGGCGTCTTCAAGTTTTGACTCTGGCCCAAAATCAACAAGACTTCGCATGTGTTTTACATTTCTTCTGACTTTTATTAAATTCTGACATTTCTATTACAGACAATTATAGCTTTAGGAATTCCTTCTACGACTTTACTGCATTTGTGAGAGATATTAAGTAAGAATTACTTCCACTATTCTTTTAGAAAGAGTTCTTTTATGTTGTACAAATATCTAGTGATACATTAGATAATTGATTTAAAAATCCCTCAGAGAGAACGAGAGTGGTTAATCCCGAGATATTGTAACTGGATCTACACATTTCTTTTTAGTGGTTTTGGATTAGATCCCTCTCTTTCATCTTTCTTTCAGGTCACTCTTGAACTCTAAATTCTTTTCCGACCCAGGCGCTATTTCATTTCTTTAAAAACATAACCAAGATATTGTCGCTTTTAAATATCAAGGCGAAACAGTAATAAATTCATATTTAATTTTGATTCAATTCTTAAAATATTTAGAAACAATACCTTGACTTCTATAGTAATTCAATATTTTTTGATTTCTAATGTAACATGTTTCGTCTTTACAGTGACGTCATCACACTGAAACTACTGTAGTACTCTAGTACTACGTTACACGTCATTGTACACGGTGGTTTGTGATCAACTCCACAATAATTGTCTAAGCTTTTATTTAGCGACAGAAGAAGAAGAAGAAGAAAATAATTAGTTAACAAATTAAAAGTACAAAACTTTAATTACATCAAAGTTAAAAAATCGCTTCTTTAACACAAGCCTTCTTAGATTACACTATTGCAAATGTTCCTTGAAATTGTCAAATACATGTAGCAGTAGATTTCTATTGTGTAATTGGTGCTCTTTAATGTTATTCCATTGAAATTTCTTGTTTGTATGTGTTTTACTCAATGTAATTGTATATTTAGTTTTTATATTTAAGCTGTTTTAATTATATTTTATTACCTAGTAATAATTGTTTGGAAACTTATTATATAAAAAGATTTTGCCAACAACAAAATAAATAAATGAATGAAATGAAAACTGATCTAAATCTATTTAGTTTTTTAAATGTGATTTAATATTTTATTAAATGTGTATTTATGACTTTCACTTTATGTCTATATTCATTTGCTATTGACAATTTTTTGGTAAATCGAAATATTTAGAAATTTTTCTAATTTACAATCTTTTTTATATTTATTATTATTAAAAAATAGTAATACACCCTTTTAGCGCTTCTAGAAATAAGAATAAAATGGTTATATATTAGGATTACATTAATTCTAAATGAAAATTTATTTTCATATTTGTGGCATTGCCTTTGATGGTCAACAATCTTTCACGGCATTAATATGATATATAAGATGTAATTACTGCCTTTGTAAAAAATCAAAAAATGTATTACTATAGTTATTTTTTAATTTGTACCAGAGTATTTTTTTCTGAATTTTGTTATGATTGGTTTTTTTAATTCTGTTTCTTTTGTTGTGAAAGAATAAATATTCATTCATTCAATTACTAGCGTTTAGATCAAATTAATTCTATTTATTCGCCTGATATTTAATTTAATTTAACAATATTGTAACAAAACATAATTTATAATATGTATTATAATCTTATATACAACGTAATTAGTGAATTTACTTCCAAGAAAATTCTGATTTCCTTCCATTTTGTAAAGCTTAAACAATTAATATTAACGAATGAACAATGCTGACATTGTAAAGACCTGATGAAGACTAACCATAGTGACATAATCCGATCATCTCAATTTAACTTCTACTAGAAGATAAATCAATGCATTTAGTTTGTTCTCTAAACGTTTTATCACTTCAGTTATAGTCTATTCAACAAGTGACAGTTGTTCTCTTACAGAAAGCTAAGTGATGGGTCAAGTGATGTGGAGTTGTTATCTATATATCTGTTTTTAAGTCCTGTGAGTTCACAAAATTTAAACAAATTTGGTATTTGAACTTTATTTTTTTTTATATAACTCGTAATTTGTAAGTAGTTGCCATTAGATTACAAAATTTTAACAATTTTATTCAAATTTTTCTCAAATGTAGTCGCTATGGATTCAAATACAACTTATTAAATGTATTTCTCCAAAAATGCCGGTTGGTAAATTATCGATAAAAACCAAAAATCGTCTTAGGCCAGTTATAAAGACTCTATCAAATTATAGTTAAATGTGAATGTTAATGACTCAAATACGTATGCAAAATTGCAACTTAAAAATATATAAAGATTTGAACACGAGGAGTAGGAAAATTATATTAGCTATTGGTGACTGGCGTGATGAGAGTTTGACACTTAACCAATATTAGTATGTAACACTGGGATCACGAAAACTACCAAAATATTTGCTGAATTTCATTGAAATTATGGTAAAATATAAATAGCGTACGAAGAAAAATTGAAATTATCATTATCAGAAAGAAAATTTGTATTCACAAAAGTTGTGGATTTTGTTTCGATGTAAAAAAAAAAAAAAAAATTATTCGTTAGATAAAGAATCCAACTTTAGAACTCGACACAAAAGTAATCATTATTTTTGTGCAACTGGGAGTTCGAACAGCCATAACCTAATAATGTATAACTATTTTTTAATGAACGCAAACATTACACTTTTATGCCATTGTAAATATTTTTTTATGAAATTAGTTTGTTGTGTTATATTATTTGTGAACAATTGTGCTCTGTGACATTGAGAAAAATTAGTTTAATAATTTTATTTGAATATATCTCAACAGGATATCAGGGTTAATTTAAAATGATTGAAGGCATGTTATTACGGTATTCCGAGTTATAATGCAAATCTGCTTAGAAATCATTAAAGTTGTTCTGGCAGTACAAGATGATTCCGTCACATGGTTAACTATAATTGTTGTAAACAAAATTAAACTATAGCCTACATTTTCGTATTTAGTATAATATAATTGTTGTATAAGTGTAGGAGCAAGAGCAAAAAACCGTCCAAAAAGTTTTACGATGGTAATGCAGGTAATTTTGCATTTGAGGGAGCGAGGGCCAGCGGTTGGAGTGGCTGGCCGGGCTTTGAGGGAAAAAAGTCATCAGTCACAAGAGGGAAGGGAAGAGCTTCCCAGAATAGTCGTATTTCCTGTCTAAATAGAAGAAATAGAAACCCAAGCTGGGGACAATAAACTTTAGTATTATAAATACCGTTTAATCAATTTATAATATAACGATTTTGGTCTTAAATGTTGTATAATAATCTAATTTAACTTAACCTTGTGGTGATTCTAACAACCATTACTGAAATCTACATTTTCGTCAACCAAAAAATCCCTCACGAGTCTCGGCTTCTATCTACTGCTAGAGTGGTCTGGAGTATGGCTATAAATCTACTGGAGATTTGACAAGTGCCATTAAAAAGGCGTTGGCCCTCGCTCCGTTTTCCCATAACATAGAATCCCTAAGGCTATATAGACATTAAAAAAAATTTAATGGAGAATTTTCCATAATTTTTACTCGGATTTTAAAATATATTTTCCAACAAATTTGTAAAAATCGCCAACATATTTCAGAATACTGCCAGCTTACTTTTTTTTTAATACTGTAGTTAAATAGTTAAATGGGTTTTTTTGAAGAGAACTTGCAATTTTCAGACTTTAATTCTTGAGTATTTTTTGATAAACCCAACCGTTTAGAATAAACAGCCTACGACAGAGTCAACATTTAATATTTACCTAATTTTTAATGAGTTTTTTAAATTAAATTTTCGTCTTTAATTGGGGGAGTAAAAATATAATTTCCTAAAGAAAATAAGGCAAACAGGCTGTCTGGATGTGTGGAAGTGTATTTTATTAAATTATTACTCTTTTAGGTCCTGCCTTAAAAGAGTAATATTGAACTTTCAACAAACCTGAAATAAACAGTAGTTTTTAATACAACAAAGTTAAAGTAACGAGTATGTAAAAAAATTACAGTAATAAGTAGAAGAAAAAGAAAGGTCTTAAAAGATGTTTTCAATAAATAAATTACTTTCCTTAAAATAGGAAAAATATTAAAAATAACAAATTTTCAAAGTGTCCATCATTATACACTTTTTGAAGGTAAGACCTGGAAGTAAAGTAATTATTTCACACATTGAGAAAGTTTGCTTTACTTGTATGTTGCTATTAAAAAAAAACAAGTTAACGCCATACTGTAAAATGGCGACTATTTTTCCAAATTTGTATAGGATATTTTAAATCCAAACAAAAAATTAGGGAAGATACATCATTTAAAGTTTTTTTTATTTCTTACAGTTTTAAATATCCCAATGATGTCTAATTTGAGTTTATCTCTCTGTACAGTAGAATTGTATTTTAATAATACATTGAAGACTGTGGTAATTTTTTGATAAAAAAATAACAATTTAAAACTGTTTTAATCAGAGTAAATCAGTAAAACTTTACACGAGAACAACACTTCATAGTTTTCATTTGTTTTTAATTTATGTCGCTATGAAAATATATCTATAAAATACTAGAAACTGCTTGGCATTTAAAAGATATCTGGAGACAACTTAAAAACAAAAATCTTCATACAATTTTCTTGATTAGTTGGGACTCAACATATCATTCAAACATTCACTGAAATGTGATAACCAAGTAATATCTAAGAAGAGTCTTAATGTCAAGTATTAGGTGATAAAGTACTTTACTTAATTTAATTAAAATGGAATCTTTTAACGAAAGGTTAAACTAAAGCTAGACTTTAAAAGTTTAATTAATTAGAAAGCTTAGGGCGGATTTCAAAAGTTGACTAAACCTTTCATGATAATCCACAAGGGCTTATTATTATTTCTCAAAGGCAAAAAAAAAGATTATTTTAAAAAGTTCTACAACGTAATCAATATTTTACACAAGTTTGCTTTTCAATTTAAGTATTTTCATCAATACTGTCAGTAAAGCATAAGCAAAATAGTTGAATAAAAATTCCAAAGTACAATTCCAGGAAATATTTTTCTTTGAGTCACGGTTTTTACTTTAATGAACAATTTTTAGTATTTAAACTACATTCGATAATAGTTTAGATGTAGTGACTAGATTTAAAATTTGATAAATGATGCCTTACCTAAAAATAAAAAGAACTTTTTTTTTGTTATTTAAAGGCGAAAAACCTTTCGTTTATAACCGCCTTATAACAAAAGAAAGAAAATAACATAAAATAAAAAACCCCTAGCCCTTTACTCTAATACTCTAATACTTTAATAGCGTTAGGGTCGGGAGAGAACAAAATACTGTCATCTAATAGAGAAAAATGAAAGAGAGGGATTGTGTAGATCCAGCTAGAGTCCCTCGGGATTGCAACCCCTTACTTAATCATAGGTGAACCACAATTATTATAGTTTACACAATATAGACAATGTTATAACAAAGTATTCTGCAGTGGGATCCATTTCATTAGCATCATTTATGGAACATATCTTTGAATAGTTCCATTAACATGTGTTTAAATATAACAGTAATTTTTACTACAATTCAGGCTATACATAAAGATTACCTATTAGGTGTATGGTTTTAGTCGCTTTCACTACGTTACCATTCTAACCCAACACCATGAAGTTTCAGAAATCGACATACGTAAGAGTTCCAGCATCAAAAAATTCCTCAATGCTTCCACCCCTAACACAACCATTCCTACTTTCACCAGTAACACGAATTTTCAAAAAAGCTACTCCCATATTTCTCAACGAAACATACCCTAAGTGGCTTACTTTATTAAGTACGGGCTTGACAATCCCGAGGCAACCAACCTGGATTTAATCATTTTGTCATGTAGTCTTCGGCTAGATCCATCTCTCCTCTCTTGACCAACTCTTGTTCTTTTCCGACTCTGACTATTAGAGTATTCTAAGGCTAGGCGTCTTTATTTTATCTTATTTTCTTTTTAATTACCTAGATTTATTGAAAGTTTTTGCTATATTTTATTTTTATTTTATTATTACTACAGCACTATTTCGTTGCCCACTGGCAGCTTCTTCAGGCGTAAAACACTTAAACTTTAAAATTGTCACATATATTAAATTTTCATATTTCCACAAACACTTTTTCTTCCATTTTTTTTTTTTTTACAAGGGAGAAAGTTTTTGCTACACCTACTATTCCCAGAACAACGGATTTCCACAAAGTATCACGAATTCCGCAAAATGCTAAGGTAGATCCAGTACCAACGGGTGTAAACTTTCCAGTAAAACGGATTTCCACAAAACGCTACTTTCCCTTGTTACGGCATAAGTAATTTCCACCAAACAATCTATCCTTTCCAGGACGACGGATTTCTACAAAACGATCCTTCCACTCGTTACAGCATGACGAAAAAAACATGTAGTATACAAACAAGTAGTTACATCATGTAGTTCCACAAAACGCTACTTATTTCCGGCACAATGGGTTTCCAGAACACTCTACATCCACTCTCTCCAGCACCTCGGATTTCCACAAAATTTTATTTCTACTTTCCATTACGACGGATTAGCATAAAATGCTATTTATACTCGTTCCGGTACAACAGATTCTAAAACTTCCTCTACTCATTCCACCACAACATATTTCCACAAAACGCTACTTCTACTTGTTCTAGAACCACGGATTTCCACAGCCCCCTACTTTCACCACCATGGATTACCATAAAATGTTACTTCCACTCAAGCACCTACTCAAACTCATTCAAGATCCAAGATTCCACAAGGCAGCTATTCTCTAATTATCTTTCTATAAGAATGGTTCTCAAGATTTGATTCTCTTGACAGTCTGATACCATACACCCTGGAAACGACCATCTTTTATACTTTTAACTAGCGTTCAAATTGCAAGATGAACACAAAACTAGAGCAATGGCAACACTTCTATTTAATGAATACATTAATGCTCATGAAGGCATCTCAAGGATTGCGTGCATGCATGCAACTAATGTAGTACTTGTGATAACTGTTGTAGCGAATTGAAATACGCAAATGACGTCACGGTTTTGAAAAGATTGAACAATATTTTAGCTGATTTATTTAAAATAAAATGGATCTAATTTACTTAGTAATGCAACTCATAAAATAATGTAATCAACCATAATCAGTAGTTTAAAAACGGGTTGAGAAACGTCTATGTAATATGAACGAGTTTCTACTTTAGAGAGACAATCTAGTTACTTTATTTTTCATCGCAAACATTCCTAGGACAAACACGTATACACGTCGTATAATCATAAAAAATAACGTAATATTGTTTGAGAAATAAGGGAGAAAATGACATTTACACTGTCGTAGTACAGTATAGTCTAGAGATTATAAAACAAAAATAATGTTTTATAAGACATTTTAAGGTTTTTTAAGTCATTATGTCCATTGTTTATCTAATATTATTTTCTTGATTTTTAAAAGACGAAAAACCATTCGGTCATCTTTGTTTTATAAATAAAGAAAAGACCAGACAATAAAATCCCTAGTTCTTGAATGCTCAAATTGCGACGCAGTCGGAAGAGAACAAGAGTTGGTCAAGAAAAACTATATAGGCAAGATTAACCGTACCAAAATTACTTAGACAAAAACTGTAGATCCAGCTAGAGTCTTCGGAATTGTCACAAATTATTTTCTAGAAATTGAAGTCGACAGTGCGTATCGAAATGCCATGAAAAATAAGGAAGAGCTCCTCAACTTTATAACTGACTTTTTTCGTTTTATCTCATCGTTTGTAGAAAGTATTCTGTAGTTTTGGTTTATATTCTTCTTTTCATCTTTCCTATCAGTTCTCTTTTGACCAACTTTTGTTCTATTCCGACTGTGATGCTATTAGAATCTTCGATGACTAGAGGTCTTTATTTTATGTTTTTTCATAAGGCGATGATGAGCGTGTGGTATTTCGCCTTTAAACAACAAGAAAAATACACGAAAACAATAAATATTAGTCGCATAAAAAAATACCGATTCGAGAGATATCGGTCATAAAAAATAAATACTTGTCACCTTAGAAGGTAAACAACAGCTGATAATTTGGCTCACATTATAATCTTATTTGTAAGTTTATGACACAATATGTCGCTTCACACACAAAAGAAAATAACGGTTAGAGAGTAATTCTGAAAAACGAAAAGATTGTTGGGATTCTTAGAGACTTTAATGCTAAAAAAATTAAAATTTTTGTTTTCATCCTAAGGCAAACTTATAAACTTTTAACTAACTGAAAAAAATGAGGGTGAGGTGTAAACTTCAAGATGTGACCAAAATACGCCCACATTTCAAATTGTTAAGCACTAGATAGACATATATCATTATAAAAACCACATTTTGGGTTAATGGACACGATAAACTGATAGCTTATATCCGCAAATAACGCATACATTATCACATAACTTTATTGTATTATAACCTAGAGAGTTATAGTTTGATACCTCATGCATTGATGATGGTTACATTGTCGACGAAACGCGTTGATTTAATAAACGTTCTTGTGAGATACCGTGTTCAGTCTAATGTTAACTATTTGTACTGCATGTGAGAAAGCAAAAACAGACTATAAATGTATACTTTATTCGTACTATTATAATTTAAACGAATTATAGTCAATTTTGGCTATTACCGACCCGCTAATATAAATTGCACCAACTTTGTTTAATAATTTTAAACAGCTCTATAATTAAATTAAAATCAAACCACTGACGTAATATAATTGATGAACATACTGTACTATATAATATCTAAAGTAATGTGAACAAACATCCCAATTTAATTAGAGCACAAATCTCCCAAGTGACAAAAGGTAAAGTTAAATTGTGCCTCGGTTAAGATTAATTAATTTGGAAAGCTTAGCGCGACCCACACAAGCCGATTACAACTTGTCATTCCTTCCACAACCGCAACATGTTATTGGTTAAGAGTCAGCAATTTACGCTTAACAAATGCATGATCTATGATCATATGAATAGTGCTCATTTTCAAAACTCACCAACTCTGGGACATTTGTTCTTAAATTTAATATGATTTTGTTACTACTAGACGAGGTAAATAAATTAATTGTTTGATTTTGACGTTATAATATCTGACCCCGGGGAATAGGTGATCACTACTCCATAAGCCTACTAGAGGTATACGGACAACTCTAAATTGAAACACCCGCTGGAATCTCTAGAGTTAACCTACACAGGACACGTTATGTCGCAGCAAATGCACCTAACAGTGTATCAATCAGAAACTATAACTTTAATGGAAATGTTGATATTGTTTCTTCTTGTTGTTTACATCCCCTTCTATAGCCCGTCTCAGGCAAACCTACCTGGCCGGAGGGTCAGGGATGAATAAAACAGGGGCATTCAACGAGGCGTGACTAATGGGCTATGAAGGCCGTCCAACACTTCTATTCATCCCTTGACCCTCCGACCAGGTAACCTTATAGCGGCGGGTCTGAAAATAAGAACTGTTTGGTCAATGACTTGATATGAAATATGAAAGACAATCTAACCCAAGACTACATTAAAATATGCGTATATCCAGCTAGGGTCCTTCGGGATGCCGCAACCGTACTCACTATAGTAAGCACTGAAGGTAACTTAAATATATTGCGCAAACTTATGAAATATTCACAACCAATAATTAATTAGAAACACTAATATCCACAACAACTCGACCAAAAATCTCTCGTTCATCATCGCTTCAAAAGAATATAAAATAAAGACCCTTAGTCCTCGAATACACTAATAGCGTCAGGGTCGGAAGAAAACAAGAATTGGTATATGATAAGAAAGATGAAAGTGAGGGAATTAAATCCACGACTACATGAAAAAGGTCTATATCCGACTAAGATCCCTTGGGATTGCCACGTGCGCACTCACTATAGTGAGCTCCCCAGAGCTTTAAATGTGGAAATTGATGACCAAAACAGGCGTGCCAAATTGCAAATAAAAAATATAAATACGGATCGGCAATAATTAGCAAAACAACGAAAATTAACATTGACCCCCCCGTCATTCAAAACTCTATCACTACAATAATTATTTACACTCTGGACGAGTTAAACACAAGCGAAGCAAGCTTAGATTCTTATTTAAAATCAAACTTTCAAAATAAATTTTTTGTATTCACTAAAAAAGTTTATAGATTTTTTTAAAACTAAAAGTAAATCGGGATTCATTTGGGGGGCGGGGGGAGCGACGAGTAGAATTCCTGTATTTACACGGAGCAGGTAAATGTACAAAATATGGTTGCATTTATAACCGGAAAACGGAGCGAGTGCCATCGCCTTTTTAATGAAACCTGTCAATTGCCCACTTGACGAGACAATTACAAGATTAACAAATTAAAGAATGGTAGTGTGTCTTGTGAGGATGCAGCTTTGGAAGATTAAAACGTTCCTGTGAAACGGAGATGGTTTGAACCACCAAAATGGAAAGTAGTAGAGTAATAAGTTACATCTATTATACGTTTATTATATATTACGATACAGTAATAGTTTAAATGAATGGAGTCAACAACAACAATAAACTAAACGGAGCGACTATTCTCGGAATCGCTTCTTACGATCGATGGCACTCGCTCCGCTAAACGCAACATTACGTGGATTACCCTCGTAAAATATTGGCTCAAATGGCACTCGCTCCTACATTCAATTATAACCAGAAAGTTTAGACATGAGAGACACATAACGGTTGTTGTGTACCATCCTAACATTATCGATCCAACAAACGTATCTTTAAGAATAAATAGTTACAATTTACAGTTTAAATGTAGTCCAATGTTAGACTATGTTAGCCACTTTTCACTTGATAACGACAGTTGATCCATACTATCGAAACTACGAACAATCCAATATACTGGTTACTTGAACACCCACTACCTCACGTTTTTACAATAAAAATCGAATACGTTTTACAAACTAAAAGTTGTTTAACGATATAAATCTGAATCACCAGAAGTACGCGGCGAGGGCAGTATAAAATGACTTCATACAGTCCTAAGCCTTTGTCTAGGGGGCAAGGCCAATAAATTGCTATACACGTCACTAAAAGGGACCATACAATGTCGCATTATAATTCCCCAAATGGTAAGGCTTGGTGGTACATTATTTACACCTGTCAGACTCCGCTATAGAAAAGCCTCGCACTTTACTCTCCGAGTTAGGGCTTTTAGTGTTTCACGTCTAATATGACAATAATTATTCATAATAAATATCCCACACAGTTGGGATTCATATCACTCTAAGGTAAATTATTTAAACATTGCACAAACTTTCTCATTGCACGAAAATACATATCAAAACTGTCACTGAACGTAACCACACTGAAGTGACTGACAATCCCGAGGAACACTACCTGGATCCTACAGCTTTGCAAGTAGTCTTGGGTTAGATTCCTCTATTTTAACTTTCGACGTCTCTTGACCAACTATTTCGACGTTGTTAGAGTATTTGAGGACTAGGAGTTTGTAATGTTCTTTTCCTTCCCTTTTTTATAAGATGATGACCGAATGGGTTTTCGTCTTTAAACAACAAGGACAAAGGGCACTGTACGCCGCTACGCGTACCCTAAGTGTGACTCGTGGTTATTCATATTAAAATATTCTTATTTCCATCGTTTTAGAAACTTGTTCAAGGAGTAGCCGTAATTAGTTAAAATCTAAAAACCTCTAGGTTATCAAGTCCTTGAATACTCTAACAGCGTTATGGCAGAGCAAGATCAAGAGTTGGTCAATAGAGACGAAAGAGAGGGATCTAATCTAAGACTACATAAAAAAGGTGTGTCCCAGCTTGGGACCGTCGGGTAAGGATTTATATATAACCCTGGGATAAATTACTTCGCCTATAAAAAATGTAACGAAAAGCTATAAAAAAGTAGGCTACACATCATAAAAAACGAAACACAAAATAATTTTAAATTACTTGCGACATATACACCATGTTTTAGATTTCATTAAAACTTAATCAAAATTGATAGTGCGGAATTTTATAAGTTTGACCTTTTATAGCAACAGTAGGGTAGGTGATTTGTTATTTCACAGGCATCATTTTGTTTAGAATCTCAGAGAGTAAAAATCATTGTAGTATTCTATATTTGTACAAGGATTTAAAGAACATTATGATGTTGAGCACAATTTTCAGTCATTCCTTGTCACCTTATTAATTGACTCGTTTCGGACTACTTCCATCTTCAAAAACTAACCATGTACTGTTTCAATCGCATGCTATGCGTTTTATATAGCCCATCTCTTCACCTCTACTCCCACGTATGCTCCGCCCCTTCTTCTTCTCTCTCCGACTCTGCAATTTGATTTAGCTTAAGACCGCATTCTAAAAAGAATTAAGTATTACATAATGATTTTATGAAGATGCAGGCACTCCGAAACGTGTCAACGAGAAACTATATACAAATTTCACAATTCCTAGCCTTGTCGCTTTATTATTAGCCAGTTGATGCGTTCCGGAGTTCCTCCATCTTTAAAAAAACTACTTACATTACTTAATCCATTTTAGAATACGCTAACTAAATAAATAGCAGCACGGTGGTAGTTTTTGAAGATGACGGTAAAATGAAACCCATCAACGAATAATAAAAAATGTTAGAATGGCTGGTAATTGCGCGCAACATAATCTTCGATGGTACATTTGAAAATCGATTCATGTCTTTGTTTCCTTATTTCCTTAAGGACGATTTCAAATTATAATTAGAAGATAAAAAACCCCTACGTTTAAATCTGTTTGCGAGAACTTGTTGTTGAAGACGTGAAGACAAATGCACCGTTTGTAAAGGAACCAAAAGAATTCCAAACTTATATTGTAAACAGTAATGAGCTACACTTGTGGAAACTACAATGATCAAGTGAATGAAAATACTACTATTCCACACAAAAAACACTTTATTTGTGCAATACAAATACAAGACGAGACGAGTTATCATCCTCAGTTGTTACATGCACACAATGAGTTTACATAGCAACTTAGGATGATTACAGTATTGTATTTGTATTCCACAAATAAAATGATTTTGTTGCAAATAGTATTTTTATTCATTTGGTTATAAATAGTATTTTAAAAGTATACAGAACAATATAAATATATTTTCTCTAATTATTTATACACTATAAAAAAAATACGTATAAACCAATGTATGTTACCACCATCTCTCCCGCCCAACTCTTCCTGTAGTTATTAAACTATTCGAGGGATAGGAGTCATTATTTTATGGTTTCTTCTTTTTTTTATATAAGACGAGAATGTCCGAAAAATGTATCGCCTCTAAGCAACGGGGGAGGGAGGGGGGAGGCTGTTTCATTAATGCGGTGATCCAGGTTTTTTAGAATCACACTTAAACCTTTATTTTAGTTTGTATCTACAATTTCTTCGAAAGAGATAGAACCAATTTTCATTTACATCCTAACCAGTATTTTCTAAAGAGATGGTGACGAACGGAATTAAGATTGCTAAACTATATTATCAGGAGTGAAATACATTCTCAAAACCTGATTTTAAAGTTAGAAATTCGGCTGATATTTTAAAGTTTACCGTCCGATTTTTACACGTTTAAATATTTGTTGAAATATTCGTTTGTTTTTGTTTTTGTTTTTTTTTTTTTGTTTTTTCATTGGTTGTAGTGTACAGACAAAAACCTCACGGTCATTATAAAATAAGACAATAAAACGGGTGCGAAGTCTCTATGTTGGCTATTCTATATATTTTACCTTAATTCGCGGACAATCTCTAATTTGAATTTCCGCTACGACAATATTTTTCAGAGGTTTTCAATGTCCCAACGCGGTAGTAACGCATTAGACAAGCAATTTAAAATGGAGCCGTAATATATGAGGGAAGCCGAGACGAACAAAGAACCCACTTTAATTAGAGTTGAATCCCTTGAGTGGCACAAGGTAAAGCTAAACTTTGTCTCGGTAAGATTAATTTATTAAAAGTCCCTGCAATACCTGAGTTACAAACTTTTCCTGCAAGATTTCGATTGTTGTATCGTAGATGTTATTTTTCTATATATAAATGGCGCCACAAATATTCTCATATACAAACCAAAATCCGCACAATTAATTGCCATAAAAGCAAAACAAAAAATTTCGAATTTCTAAAAATCGGCTTTACGGTTTCGATTAAATTTTGCTAAAATTCAATCTCTAGGAGTAAACATTAAACGAATTTCAAACACAAAATACAAAAAATTACAGTTATTTAGTATTTTGGAGGTAGAAAAAACTAATTAGACTGTGGTCGGGATTCATTTTGGTATTTAAAAAATTTAAATTGTACATTTCATTTACAAGTACATAATAATAGCATATATAAAAGATGATAAACACTGCCTCAAAATAATAAACCTGAACTCTCTGTTAAAATAATAATAAACTCAAAACAAAAACCATTGTATAAAGAAAAATAGGTATTTCATTTAGATCTAACTAGACCTTTCCTTAGCCTATAAATATTCTCATTAAAAATTAATGATTAATTGAAATATAAGAACTTTTAATTCCATGGTTAGTTTCCTCTCAATAATTCTATGAATTTTAAACAGAGAACGGGAAATACCTTTTAGGGGTAAACTTTAGCAAGATTTTATCATAATATATTTTTTTTACTTCTTGTGTAAAGCCAAAATACCTCTCCACCACCGTCTCCTTATAAAAAAGAAGAAATAATAAAGACCCCTAGTTCCTAAATACTCTAATAACTTCAGGGTCAGAACACAACAAGAATTAATCAAAAGAAACACGAAAGATAATGAACGAGAGGCATTTACCCCAAGACAAGATGAGAAAAGGTGAAATCCAGCTGGGTTAACTAGGGTTGCTACGCCCGTACTCACTCTAATGAACCTCTGAGGGGTTTATCATAATTGTTTTATAGAATAAAACTGGAACACAAGATATCACAAACATTACGTTTACTTAATAAAACACGTTTCAACGACAAAGTCGCCATCCTCAGTGATGCATAAGCTACAAGAACTAAACTATAACTATAAACTTATAAACCTATATAAACTTCTATCTAATATTATCTCACAAGTCAAGCTCAATATTTATTTATAGATTTAGAACCGATTTATAGAATTATGATTATTGTTTTTATCTTAATTGCTCCTAAATTTTCAATTATCGTAAGGAAAAACGTTTCGACATAAAACCAAAATACGCCCACAAACCAAATCACTCGTTTGGGAATACTACATAGACGACATTCTAAAAAAAAAACACTTAGACCTCAAAATTTATATTTCCGCATTAAATCTCGATTCTTTTAATCCACCACAATACTCTCTCTATACTACGTATTTGTAAGAAAGTCCCAAATATGAATACTTTATATAAAAATAAGAGTATATGTGGCAAGTGTTTAAAAGAAGCAATGCTGACGTGTGCAAGCACAATCTAGTACTCAATAAAAGGTGAACTGAAACAACCATAAGTTTAACTGTCAACAAGAAATGTGTAGAAGTAGGTTACGAAAATTATTCTTACTTGATGAAAACTTAAAGAAACCATAATTACTGAAATTAAAAGTGAAGAAATTATAAACGAGTGGGGGTTAAAATCAAAACTCAACAACGAAAAAATTTAAATGGAAAATAGAAAAAATTATGTTTACGTGAAGTCCCTTTTTTTATGTCTTTAAGAGAGTGTACTTTAAGTTTTGTTTAGGGTACAATGTGTTTAATGTACATCAAAGAAACATCTCACCTTTGACACTATGCACTGAGGAACTTGTGAGTTTTGATAACAGACTAACAAAACTGAAACGAAAATTTTAATTTTGTTAAAAGTGTAAAACAGCAGGCTATTAGACATATTCTCGATACTTTTCTCTTCCGTAACAAAATTAATTAAACTAACAAAAGTTTGGATGTAATAGAAAATATTACACATTAAAAACTACTATCAAACATAACGTTTTCTCATTACCATAAAACGAAGTAAAAAAAAGTTTGAACACTGTGAAAAATTCCGTTTTTGACTTCGAATCCAGTTAATAAGGGGATGGTTAGGAAAGGGAAGCTTCACAATAGGTCTAGTAAGGTCTAAACGAGATACCTTATTTGTACAGTGGTTTTTGTTTTGATTTACTATAATTATTGTTTTTTAACAGAGAGTTCTGGTTTAATTTGATTAAGTTTTATTTTACTTAATTATTTTCGTAAAATATAATTTGAAGCAGTGTTTTTCTTTTCTTCTCTAATACAAGAAATTAGGTAATGAGCGAAAAAAATTCAGTAGGTTGTTATATGAGTCGAAATAAAGAAAAACATTCCTATAAACATATGTCCGGACACGTTTCTCTTACCAGTTATTTTTCTTGGTAAATAATGTATATCTCTAAAACGCTTTAATCGATTCAGTTGAAATTTTGCACGGCAGTCATCAATGTAAAGACCTAGTTGAATAAAACAATCAATTTGTTACAATAATTTGTTTCAAAATGGTGGTAATTTAAAAATGTTTAATGCAAATAATTTTAAAGAGTTATTTTCATTTGAAATATTTAAATGGCCGCCATTTTTTAACGGATTTATTGGAACAATTTGATAATTTTTTTTTTTTTTAACTATGTCTTTACATTGATCAGTATCATGCAAAAATTTCAACTCAATCTGTTGATATAAATGATTTAGAAAATACAAAATGGCAGATAGCTGATAAAAGAAGCATTTCTGAACTATGTTTATGGGAACTGTTTTCTTTGTTTTAACCTATATAACCACCCCTGAATTATCTCCGCGTACTACAGAAACATCCTGTATGTTTTTGTAACATATACAAGAAATTGAATAAATAAATTAAAAAAATTAAAATAGTTGGTATTAAAGCTAACACGATCCAATGGAGCATGCCAGTTCAGACTAAATGGAGCTTTTTTCTATGGATGTAGTTATAATTGACGTAAACTAATGCCAAATCAACACAGAACTCAAAAACAGAACAACAAACCAGTGCCAACTAAATTTGATACTTATGAATCACAGAAGGTTTGATTCTAACCTACTGAAATAATAAACACTTTTCTACAACTCTAGAAATCCACTTAAAAATAGTAAATCTACGTATAGGAAACCTTAATGGACTTGTGACTAAATGGACAAGTCAATTTATTTCACGAGGACAAACAAACATCTACAGATTTCGTAATATCAATTCACTTGTTTTTTTACACTGTACGAAGTTTATTTAATATTTTTTAAAGTATACCTACATAAAATCAATATTAATAATCCACGGCAACTATAAACAACTGTGAAGTTTTACAATGATTCTAACAGATATTTCAAGCTGTTATAAAAATATTAATTTTTTGAGGTTATGTTTACACATTGCACAAAACGAATGAACAGAATTTCTGCACAGTGACAGCTAGTCTATAAGAAGTTAAAACCTTTAATATTCTAATTATTAAGATAGAATAAAGATAGGTTTTTAGTAATTGGACGAACGAAGCGAACTTGTTTTAATTTATTAACAAGGCTCAGGTCTAAATGTTTTGTTTTTTGGGGTGTTTAGACAATAACTGCGAAATCCATATTAAATGTTGTGCTTGAGTTATGAGAAAAATTACACAGTATAACAAACACACAGAACACAATTCTCATAAAACATACGCCTAAGTATTATTGGTGTAGTACGAGCTACACTAATCAAACTATAACTGTCATAACAGTTATAGTTTGATTAGTGTAGCTCGTGTATCACTGAGGAGGACGACCTTGTCGTTGAAACGCGTCTGATACTTAGGCGTATTTTTTATGAGAATTGTGTTCTGTGTGTTTGTTATACTGAATAACTGCGAAATTAAATTTATATATTTTGTCAATATAGCTCGGTTATCCTTTACATACACAAAATAATATTTAAAATCTATTTTGTTTGTCGTTAAGGAGAAAAAAAAATCTTGTAATTTTTTTAAGTTGGCTGTTTTCCAGATATTTGTTGTTAAATATTTTACTCATCATCTTATCTATTTCCAAAGTTATAATTTTTTATAAAACAAAATGGTTGATAAAGGGGACACAGCGTTTTCAGACATACGAATTATATAAACTTTATGTTTATTTTGACCAGTATAACACGTCCTGAAAGTTTCTCAGTTACCCTGTATAAAAACAACTATTAAATATTCCACAGGGGCATTAACAATTTGAATATATAACTTCAAATGTCCATACATCTCACTTCAATCATACTTTTTCTGCAAATCTAAGCTCGTTTCCAACAGTCTTCTATTTAAACGAGATCACACCTAAGCAATATAAAGTCAAATTGTAATATTAAATGGAAGGAAAGATATAGGTCAGACTAGTAGTTGGGCAAATCCCAGCTTGTATTGAATAATTGAAGTTCTGGCTGCGACCAGCTGCGCCCATCCAACCCGCTTACATATTGCATTGCAGACCATAATAAACTATTTAAATTCAAAACCACAACGATCGTTCTCCAATACATGCCGATTGTTTTTCACTTTTAAATTGCCAAGAAAAATTATTCCATTTTTATTGACCATTTAAAGGTGTGCTTCGAGAACGGAAAATAACGTCTTTGTTTTTTTTTAAATAAAAGGAAATACTGTACAGTCCTTTAACTGTCGTATCATGCATACCTAGTGTTAAAATGTATTCACGTTGGGCGATTTTTGCATACATTTTCATTATAAAATCTGAATTTTACTGCAGATATTCGTTATTTTCAATAATAGCGAGGGAACTCTTCTAGATTTACAGCATCTTTTATGTAGTCTTGAGTCAGATCCCTCTGATTCATCTTTCCTATCAGGTCTTTCTTGACCAACCCTTCTTCTTTTTAGACCCTGACGCGGTTTAAGTATTCAACAGCTAAAAGAGTCTTTATTTCATGTTCTTTTCTAGCTTTATCTAACGAAGTCTATGCTAAGTTTGGTAATTGTCAAAAATTACGACCATCGTTTTTAGACCTCACTTTTATGGTCTCAAAAAAAAGGAAAAGTGATTTTCCTCACTTAGTCCGTCCTTCAGTGTCGTTGACTGTAAGTAAACACTATAGCGGCCACAATAATATTAATGGAAACATTATATTTAGTATTATAGTGTGCTCATATAGAACGGTATTAAAATAAAAATTAAAAAACTACTTAATAATCTCAAAATGGCTGCCGTTTCAAACAGTTTTGTATTTTATATCTCGCGTGTTATTTAACTTTAATTTCAATTCTGTAAATAACGGTACCAAGCACACATCTCTACGATAATAAAACATCGTAGTTATTATTTAAAATACTATTTTAAATCCTAAACTCACAAGAGAATATGACAGTATAATTACAAGATCCGAAGTGGAGGTTCCTTCACATATGTACAGCTACGAGGCTCGCTAGGTCAAGAAAGTATTGTTATACACAATTACGAGATTCAGAAACCTGTTTGAAATAAACTTACTCCTTGATCTAACAATAAAAGTACATTTCCTACAAGGTCAAAAAACCAACTTTTGAGGGTTTTATTTAGAAAATATGTTTGTATTACAATGGACGATAGGGCTGGGTAAGTACTATTCTGACGCCTATCAACTCATCTCTATTCTATTTAATTAAATATCTTTATTACTATTTTTTTTTTAAAACAGTACATGTGATTTTTGTACTTGTGATCCGTCCTCCTGGTAGCGGTCAACTGAATACGTGTTAAAATAAGTTTTGGTGTCCATTAAACAATATGCAAAGCTTGTAGCTTTTTCTGTAATGGTTAAACAAATATTAAGCCGTCCCGGGACTTATTTAACACGCTGTATATATCAACCCCTATGGCTGCAATAAAACAAACATACAGACTAATTGCCTAATGGTTGGGATTATTTATTTATATTTATTGGAGAGGGGGATTTGGAATCGAATTCCCTGCACGTCATATTGTTCTCCGCAGTAGAGTGAGCAGGACGGGTATTTTTCTAATATTAGGATCAGTATACATGTAAGAATCTCTCCGCTCCACAGTGGAGTATTTGTACGCAAATCATGGCCAAAAAGGCAAAAATTTTAATTTGCTCAATAGATGTAAAAGTTATATCGCCGTAAAGGTGACTAACTGGCGCGTCTGACTACGTCTACCTCGGGCGTCTGAGTCACATACGGTGCGACCTACAGCCAGTTGAACATCAGTCACTACTTGTTGTGGACGTGACTTTTTGAATTAATTGCTCAATTGCATGGTTTTGTAATATATTTTTAGTTTGACCATTTATTGACGAATCTCATTTAAACTTCGTACACCTGTTATTTAAGGTAAGTTCTTTAATTACATTAATCTTGGTTAGTTATATATTTCTAAATTCCAGTTTAAAAAAATTGCTTAAGTACAAAAAGCCTTAAGAATTTGTATTTTTTTCTCAAATTCAAATTTTAATAAGCTTTATGAAGGTGTGTCAGGCACTGTCGGGCACTTCTTTTACCAGAATCTGAACATTCATGCTCAGGTAAGACCAATGGAAAAAAAATAATTTGCGCATATATGAGCCATTTTTATTTGTGATTTTTTTTTTAATTCAATGTTTTTTATCTACGAAAAAGTACTTGATTTTGATGATCTGACTATTCAATATTTTCTCTAGTAAAACATTAACCTAATACACTTTTATGCACTCTGTTATTTTTATGTGTGTAGTTTTATGTGTGTTATTACATGTTAACTTATATTTGTGTATTCATATAAAAAATTAGCTAATTTCCATAGGAAGAAAATTAAATATTTGAGCAAACTCAGACCTGATAGTGCAAAATGAGCACTGATCATGACATCTAGAACACGTCTTGTGCCTTCATTCATAACTATATTTATACGTGAAGAATTTTATTAAATTATGTACAAGACTTTTTTTAAATCATTGGGTACCAAAGTCATTAAAAAGTACGGTATGTCACACATTTATAATCCCATAGAATCTGTTAATGGATTACCTTTGTCCTCTTATAACTTATTTTGTTCTTTTATTAGACAAAATTAATTATTACTGTAATTAAATATTAATTCAATTTCATAGTTAACATTTAGTATATAAACTTTAAGTATAACTTTAATAAAAACACATAATATGAAGAGATTAGGAAATTCACACTTACACATCAGCAATGCAGTTGGGTGTTGCAATTATGTAATACGTTTTAAATAAGTAACTTTTTTTACTCAATTTCATAAGCCAATAACTACCCAATATTCTTGTTTAACCTAGGAGTGTGTTATTATTATTATTGATTGCTTTTCAGATTTTGAAGATGGAAGTTGAGTATACTAGAAGGTCGCTTTACAACTTTTTCAAAGAATCTCCCGAACGAACAATAGAGGACAAGCTCCAGTTCATGGAAAGAAGAGTAGCTGTTATGACGAAATGCCCCGGTGACCAGCAAGGCTCACTCACTCGCTTATTAAGGTATTTTAAGTCCAACAGGGAAGTATGCAACAGAGATGTCCTCAATAGACTGCTTTTGAGCAGTGATCCTCTGTTAAGCTGCTCACGTTCGAAATCAAGAAAAAAAAAGTCAGCCATTTTCAAGTGAAACACTGAAGCTTCTCCTTCCCGAGCAATCTGTCTACGACTCAGAAGAAGATTAGGATCTAGATGACAAAGAAGATGATGGAGAAGAAAAGGAAATAGACTTTGAAGAATCTGATTAGCTTCGCGCACAAAACACAGTAAAATAGGTCAAATGTACCATTATGACTTTAATTTCAATTTATTTGAAAATGTTACTATAAAATGTAAAATATTACAATGTTATTAAGATGTTTTTTCCCACCTGTAAATATTTATAAATACAACAATATTATTTTAGTATCTTTTTGTCTTTTATGCCTTTTTTGTAAGCATATAAAACAAAAAAATTATTATTAAAACTGTTTTACAAATCAAGCATTAGTAATAAATAAAGTGTAATAATAATATTTAGTGTACTTATCCGCAAAAACTCTCATATTAAACTAATTTTGGCACACGTTAATGCTTTTCAAACACATAATTTTTTATGTAAAAAAAAAAAAATAATAATAATTAAAAAAATATGTGTTTGAAAAGCATCAAAGTATGCGAAAAGTAGTTTAATATCAGAGCTTTTGCGTAAAAAGTACACTAAATATTATTAAATTCGATTAAAAATTAAAATCACTTAAAAAATAATTTTGGCCACGTTTGGAGGTCGAATACTCCACTGTGCGCTCGCTACGCTCGTGCCAATGACTCGGCCTGAAGGATCTCAACTTGATAACTTGGGAAAGGATCTAGTACACCTAATCTAGTACCATACTCTAGATCTCTATAATATTTTCTAGAGAGGTTAGAGTTCGATTTTACATTTTTCGACAATAACTACACTGTTTGTCATGAAATCTGAAAATTTTATCTAATTTAATATGTTATAAGTTGAATAATAAAAGAGATACGAACAACAACAAAAACTGTTTTAAATGCCCGTCATTTTGATATTTTCAATTAAATTTTTCTAAATTTCAATAAGTTCTATATGAGCACACTATATTTCAGATTACCAAACTTTATATTCGTATTTTAATTTATGTGACAGGTATCGTCCTTACGTACAGACAACGACGACGGACACGATTGTCGAATATTATTTTTTCGGTTACCTGAAGTCATGAAACGAAGGTCTGTATATTTTACCAAACTTACCCTATACTTCGTATACTGGGCAAGTAATTATTCACTGCGTGCTAAAGTTATTTCAATGAATCTCTATAGCTTAAACCCTCTACACCACGGAGGCTGTTGTATCACACCTATATAAGTTGAAAAACGAATCCCACGTTGTCTATACAGTTGATACTCCATTAGATGAAAACGTGATGTAACGTCCCGAGTGCTCGCCTTGTAAAGAATAGACATTTGTTAGACAAAACATTTCAAATACATGAAAGAACAAGATTGTTTTATGTGAAAAAAAAATTATTTACTATAATACCTGTAATAGTGTGTGTGTATATATATATATATATATTTAGAGAGAGAGAGAGAGAGAGAGAGAGAGAGAGAGAGAGAGAGAGAGAGAGAGAGAGAGAGAGAGAGAGAGAGAGAGAGAGAGAGAGAGAGAGAGAGAGAGAGAGAGAGAGAGAGAGAGAGAGAGAGAGAGAGAGAGAGAGAGAGAGAGAGAGAGAGAGAGAGAGAGAGGAGAATGTTCAAAAAGTCTAAGTACGGTTAAAAAATTAGAAAACTAAAACTACACAAATGATTTACAGTGAAAGAAAAAATCTTTTGGTATATAAAGTTAGGTCACTCTCCGCTTCAAATGAAATTATTGACAAATCAGAATATTTAAATGATCTCGAGTAATATCTCATGTGTTGTTTAGTAAACAATTTCATAATATATAAGTCTAACTACAGTAAAAGAAGTATATTGACACCATCTTGGTACTTGCTCAGATCCATCATACAATGTAATACAAGCAGATCCTCTCAATATAACGCTCACAAGTTGGTTTCTTGGGCCTTGTAGGAGATGTTAAAATAGTATTGGCGAATCAAGGGGTCTTACACTGTTGGGTAAGTTTGTTTAAAACAGTTGTTACACAGGTTTTCTTACTGGCGTCGTGTCTAATGAAACTCGTAAATGTGTAAATATTCGCTTTACTCGTGTCGGCAACACTGCCTTTGAGGATCTCGTAACGTCACTTGATTTTGGAGGTTGGGGGTTCGAATTACATCTTTCCTGTAGGGTTGGTATCATTATATGGAGAAAATCTACAAATTTGTATCTAATTTATTGTGTTTTAAGTTCAATAACGCACGATGTACAGAACTGTTTTAAATGACCCGCTAGTGTGACATTTTTAATTAGATTTTTCTGAATTTCAATAGGCACATTGATGTTTCCTATGTTGAATTTCATGTTACTGTCTTAACTTTTGACGAAAGGCCCTGACAGGCATGATTGAAGAAGGATGGTTCATTGTACTACAGTGGCTCCCTAGCCATGTCGGTATTGAAGGAAATGAACGCGCAGACCAACTAGCGAAAAGGTAACACCTTGCCACAGCCTGATAATTCCATATCCCTACTGACAGCTAGAAACTAACTGAGTCAACTATCAATGGGAAAACAAGGGAAAG